>JAJFZO010000065.1:1605000-1907500 GCA_021397835.1 Moringa oleifera
ATAGTCCTTGCTATTTCTATCATTACTTTACTTTTTCTAATAGTTTTAGTACCTTTTGAGATTATGGATCCTCCTTATTATATTATCCTTAACTTATTTGGAAGTCAACTAAACTCTTAGACTTTATTAAATTATGTATTTCATTTTTTTTATATATTTTTTAAGCTTTTATTCATCATCTTTCTAAGCCTTTTTCCTTTAAAAAGGCTATAATAGAAGAACTTACTACTCTACATCAGACTTCTACTTGAGAATTTGTGACTTTTCTGTCGAGTAAATATGTGATTAGCTCTCATTTGATTTATAAAATCAAATCCAAGTCTAATAGGTTTATTAAAAGGCACATGGTTTGATTGATTGCTAAAAGATATTATCAGGAGTACATTTTAGATTTTAAAGAGACTTTTTTCCTTATTGCAAAATGACTATGGTATGCATTCTCATTTTAGTCGCCTCTATTCATCAATGACATTTTTAAGATGGATGTTTAAAATGTCTTCTTAAATAGTGATCTTCAAGAAAAAAGTTCTTTATAATTTAGTGAAGTTTAAATGCTTCAAAAAGCTTTTTATGGTCTCAATCAGATAGTTCAAGTTTTGGTTTGAAATTTTATTTTTACCACTTTTAGTTTTTATTCAAGCTATTATGATTCTAGTTTATTTGTCAAAAACACTTTCATTGGTTGTATTTTGCTTTTTTCATATGTTGATAATATGATTAGTACTGGTAATGATCTTGATGAAATTGTCGTACTGAAAATAGAATTAGTACGTTATTTTACAATGAAATATTTGTAGTCACTTGGGTATTAAAATTACTATCTCTTCAATGCTATCTTCTTTTTCAAACTAAATACATAGTTGATATTTTTTAGCATGCTTGGCTTATTGATAATAAAATTGTTAATACTTTTTTAAAACTTAGTGCTCACTATTCTCCTTCTGATGTAGTTTTTTTTTACCAGATCCTAATTTATATCGTATTATTTTTGGCAATTAGTTTATTTCACCATTATCAGTTCATATATTATGTGTGCAATTTATATAATTAGCCAGTTTATTGCTTTACTTACTTTAGTTTATTGGGTTATTGTTCTTTGTATTTTAAGGTATTTTTAAGGCATTCAATTTCAAAGTTTTCTACTTTCTTTTACTTTATCCTTGGAGTTACGTGCATACTTTACTGCTGCATGGACTAATAATTCTATGGATCAAAAATCTACTATTAGGTTTTGTTTTTTTTTTTTTTTTGGTTACTCTTATTTTTTAAAAAAACAAGAAACAACATATTATTTTTTGATCTCCTATAGAGATAAAGAATCGTATTATGTATTTTACTATTTACGAGGTAGTTTGGTTACGTTAGCTGCCTTAAAAAATGGGAGTCTTTCTTTCTCAACCCACTTGGATGTATTATGATAATAAAAGATATGTAGAACATTGGGTGAAATTTAATCCTCCATAAGCAAACCAAACATATTAAGGTTGATCATTATATCATTGAGCATCATTATCAGATTGATATCTTTACATTGCCTTTTTTTTTTCTTCTTAATATAAATTATTGATTTGTTTACCCAATTGCACTTGATTTTGCCTTTTCATTTTCGATCTTCCATAGAGGTAAAGAATCATTCTATGCCTTTTACTATTTACTGGATAATTTGATTGCATTGGTTGCTTGCTAAAATAAGAGTCTTTCTTTCTTAATCCATTTAGATGTATGATGATAATGATAATAAGAGCTATGTAGAATATTGTGCAAACTTCCATATTCTATTAGCAGACCAAACATATTAACATTGATTTTCATATTACGAGGGATCATTATCAGATTTTTTTATCATATCATACTTGATTTTGGATTTTCATTTTTGTTGGGTAAATTTTCAATTTTCCTACAATCACATTAGAAATTTGAAGAAAAATATTAAATTAGATCATATTTATACTTGCTTTTATCTTTAGATTAGTTCTTATCTTTTATAATTTATCTTAATCAAAATAAATTAACTTTAAAGTAGTTTAATTTGGTTAAACAATAATTGTTTATAAGCTTGTATAATTACATGTAAGTGATATATTATTCTAAAATAATAACAACAAAAAATCCTACCCATCTTTCTCTTTTCATACTTTATTCTATAATTTTAACAAGAAAAACGCTATCATTGATCGTTATGCCTTTGAATAACATGAAATTGAGAATAATTTTCATTTCTTATGAACAAATTTGAATTATGTCGTCTAAGTGATTTAGTGGCTTTAAGAGTTTTTTCGACTTTCACACATCCTGGTGTGTTTTAATTTAATGTCCTTGGTCAGTCTATGCTATGGTAATAGTTAATGGATGAGTTAGTCCTCTTAATAAGCTTTTTTAACTTTTATATTTCCTTGATATTATTTGAGTTCATATTGTCTCTATGTTATATTTTACCTACAATTTATGGAGCATGTCGGTGAACCCAAATTGTATTATTTTATTGGATCTGGAGCTTATCCCTCATGCCTTTGCCCATATTGTATTTTGGTATATCATCACCATTCTTATTGTGTAATAGTCATAAAGAACATTTGTTATGAGTATATTCTAATATGTTAATTAAATTGACATAATTGGATTTAGTTATAATTATTTATAAATTTTTAATAATTTTAGAACTTATTGATTAAAATTATATTCAAATTAAGAGAGTTTTTTTTTTTTTAAATGTTATGGATTTAATGCAAGCTGAAGATAGTAAATTTCGTACTGTGAACTTTTTGACACTTACAAATGTGCTGAAGTTCATGGACAACATTTTTAGACCGTCACCTAAAGTCATAGGACTAAGACTTTTACATCTTTTATATTATTTTTTAAAGCAGGATATTTTTAATTTTAATTATTATTAACTATATTATTATATTATTAATGGCACTTCCGGGATAGTAACTTTTATTACCGCCACTAAATATTCTGCAGGAGTCGCAGGCTTTAAGCAAACAAATATTTTATTAATAACTTATAAAATATTTAAAATATACACAAAATGGAATAGTTAAAAAATATTTGTAATTTAATAACTTAAAAGTTGAAATAATAGAAATCAGGGCTTTTTTCGTAAAAAGAGAAAGTTTAGTTGGTGAATGTTGCAGATAGGGGGCGAGAGAGAGAGAGAGAGAGAGAGACGCCAGGACACGATGTTGAATGAGGAGATGGGATGAGATCATCTCCCTCGTTAGCGTCTGGTTACGTTGCACCTTCGAAACTCGAGTTGAGGCACCGGGCCCCACATCCAATCTGTCGGTCTTTCCCAGCAAACCACCCACTGCGCATCTTTCCGTTTTAGTTTACAGGTAGCGGCACTAAACGGGCTGGGTCGCTCTGTCTGGGCAGATCAGCCCAAAAGAAATGATTCCGCTCTGGACTTTCTGAATGAAGGACCCGTAATTAAGAATATCAAGCTAAGGGTAAACATTACTTAACATCTAGAACTATACTTGGCGGCTTAAACTGAATCCTCATATTTAAAAGTAAGATAATAAACTTTAATATAGTAATTTAATTTAAATTTAATCTTAGTTTAACGATTATTTTTGTATTTATATATGGATCTAGAGTATCAAAATCAATCCACATAGTGACTAATCGGTCCAGAAGAGTATGCTGCAGCATCACCTCATGATTTCTCCTTGTGATCACTCTGATAAAAAGCTGGCCCTTCCTCCAGGCTAGATTAATATGTGATACTACCAAAATATGCTCAATTAAGAGTTTTGATTGACTACTGATCCATTACAGAGTCAGCCAAATATGAAGATAATCCAAGTTCATCATGAAGTAAATAGATTTTGATCATGAACTACGCGCATAAATATTTATATCAATTCTTGGTCTAATTAGGTTACACGATCAAATACCCTTTTTACATTTACAGCATCACAACCTTCAAAACTTGTTCACTCAAGTCATTCCTCATCATCTCCTTCCTAATAATATTACTAATTCTACATATCTTCAAAGACAATAGACCAATATCTAATACCCAATTCAAGCTTCACTGGTCTGTCTCCATGACTTAGGCCATGCTTGACTTATGCTTTATATCTACAAGAAGCTCACCTTCTACCTCAGTTGGAAGTTGAGTGTCCTTATGCAGAAGGCAAACAGGAAAGCGAAGAAGACTGTGAAGCCAACCAAGACAGCAGCAACTGGCCCCATGAAGTTCGGATCGTAACCGAAATGGTTTTCGATGTACCATTTAATAGTCGGGTCTTCTTGCATTCCAGGAACTTTAATGGTGTCCACCACATCGCCATACTGTGACACGATCAATCCGTAAACTGTCCATGCAACCGGGCAGATCCAGTAGTACCAAACCCACCACTTGGGAATTCTCTGAAATATCAAACAGAAACAGAGTGAGCATTAATGACGTTGATAAGACCATGCATTTCATATGTTTTGGGCCGGAAACAAGTTAGACGTACCGGTCTGGGGATGAAGAAGCCAGAGAAGAGATTGAAGAGGGCGTAGAATGCTGCGGCGAAGATAGCTGCTACTTGGTGGTTTGGTGTGATGGAAACAGTCATCATGCCGTAGTATGTGAAGTAAAGGAAGGAGAAGAAGGTGACGAAGAAGAACCAGAAGAACTTTGCGGCTGTCCATTGGAAGCTCACCATCGCATACACAATAAGTGTGTAATATGTGGTTTGAATCAGAACGTATGGTATTTCAGCTAACACCTGTGCGAGGGCATAAGGTAATGCAGAGTACATCCCGGCTGCTCTTTCTCGGTAGAACACCGTTCTTTCTATGGCCACTATAGGCTGTACAGTTGAGCAGTTGTTGATTCCAACGAACAAGACAGCAGCATACATAGCCCCGATGATCATGGTAAGATCACTCACGGTGTCCCTGAAGATCATCAAAAATAGAGAACATAAGAACATAAGTAATTTGACTGAGATGATTGTCAGGATCATTAAGACTTTGATTTTCTAAGTAGAGACGAACCTTTTAGTGCCAACCCTCCAGAATATTGTACCGACCATTAGAGCAGCGGTGAGAGTGAAGAAGAATCTGACGAGGTTATAATCAGGGCTTCTCCAGTAAGTCCACCATTGCTTCCAGAGGCAAGATTTGAACTGTCCCCATGTGGATTGTGAATACTGAGTTTCGAAATAGAGGTCCTTTGCTCCTGGTGGTGGATTGCTCAACTCTTTCACTAAAGCCTTGTTTCGCCTGATCATGCCAAATAAATTAGTTCAGGATCAGGAATGAGAACTCAAAAAGAATTACTCCAGCTAAAAGATTATAACATATTTGAGTTTATCGATTGACTTACTGATGCAAGGATGACGACTTATAGTGCTCAGCGAAGTCCATTCCAAGCCGGACTTCAGCTGCTACCGAGCTCACTTCTAGCATCCATGTTGCTGGGTTGTATTTTTCTTTGATTTTGGGGACTCCAGGGATTGCCTGCAATCGTGTGTAGTGTGGAATAAGATGATGATTTCAGCTATTCCCAATATATTCCAGTGTCATAGTAGAATTCAGTATGTTAAAGCACCTCGAAGTATTCAATGATCTTATGAGAATTCCGTCCCAACGGGCCTGCATAGATCACTTGTCCTCCTCTCTTCATCAACAGCAGCTCATCGAAGGCTTCAAAGATGTCAATGCTAGGCTGATGGATTGTGCAGACAACAGTTCTGCCTGTGTCCACTGTGTTCCTCACTGTCCTCATGACAATGGCAGCTGCCCTTGCATCAAGCCCAGAGGTGGGCTCATCCATGAAAATGATTGAAGGATTAGCAACAAGCTCGACTGCAATTGTCAACCTCTTTCTCTGTTCTGTTGACAACCCTGTGATTCCTGGGAGCCCCACTATGGCGTCCTTCAGATTGTCCAGCTCAACCAATTCCATCACTTCATCCACAAAAATCTGAAACCAAGAAAACAGTGAGAAAATTGCATCAGGAGTTGAATTTCTGCTTAGAAGAATGTTTACCAAAAGGTATGAAGGCTGTCATTTCTTACCATCTTTTCCTCTTTGCTCACTTCTTTGGGTAGCCGAAGGAAAGCTGAATAGACCAGAGATTCTCTTATGGTGACTTGAGGCGAGTGGATATCATTTTGTTCACAGTAACCGGAAATTCTTGCGAAGGTCTCTTGATTCTTGGGGAATCCCGAGATTCTGATATCACCTTCGATGTATCCACCTGTCTTTCTTCCCGCTAAAACATCCATCAAAGTCGTCTTCCCGGCTCCACTTACACCCATCAAGGCAGTCAAAACTCCAGGCCTAAATGCACCTGTTACTCCCCGAAGTAATTGGAGCTTGTCCTGTCCTACTCCTTGTTCCTTCATTTCCTGTTACAATGTAGAAAATGAGCAACCAGGGCCGTTCATGAAACAGGACTATATGATCAGGCAGATCCGCTTGTATAAAGGAAACAGGATTCTTACAGGGGGCATGTCCACATAATAGTCCACACTGTCGAAGGACATAGCAAGCGGAGTGAAGGGAAGAACCATTCCCCTCTTGGGAGAAACACCGTTGGCTGCCTCAAGTACTGAATCAGCATTTCTACTAATTCCATTGGGATTGGACCGACTGCTCATCCTACGGATAGCCATTTCTCCTGAAAAATTTGAGGCAGATGTAAGGGATAATCTATTTCGTCGGTGACAAAATATAGTCTATAATGTTGTGTTTCTTACTTGAATTGTTTCCATCTGAAGAAGATAATGATCGGAAGGTTGGATCTTTCTTTGATTTTGTTACTTTTAATCTTGGTTCCTCCTTGGAATCCTCTTGTTTAGCCCCCACTTCTTCTGCTGTTTCTTCAGAAATTATGGCTTGTTGCTTCCCAGGAGCTATTAATCAAACATGTATACAGGAAAGGTTAGTTATATTGACAAAGAAACAAATGTGGAATTGGAAATGGAAAATTTTCATTATGACTTGAAGTGAATGCTGAAACTTACGACTTAGATACATGAGAGCAAGAGTGAAGAGGACATTGAAGAGCAAAGTGAAGCCGACAAGTGCTCCAACACCAATCCAGTACCAGTTTCTGTCTGGGAAGATATCAAAGTTTTTGAGCACTGCCACTCCCAATCTTGTAACACCATCTGAAGCCTGCAGCACAAGTCAATTCAACTAAGAAACATGCAATCTTGAGCTAAAAGACAAAATTTCACTTAAAAATTACTTTGTGTAACATACAAATTTGTTCATCCATCTTGGAGAAAACATTTCATTTACAGTGATGGCATTGTAACCATAAGTCAGAGGTGAAACCCAGTAACCCCATTGCCACCACTTTGGAATTTGACCTGTCACCAACCAAGCAACACTCTTCAGTAAATTCATTCTAACTGCCAATAAAGCCTTCTTAATTAAATTATGAAATTTAGAGGATGATGGGTCATAGGCTAACCATAAGGAAGGATGAAACCTCCTAACAAGAACACAAGGAGGAGAGTTAAAGCTCCACCAGTATTGGCAATGATCATGGTTCTACAGACTCCAGCAATGAGCCTAAATATCCCAGCAGCCATTTGTTGGACCAAGAAGATCAACAGCAGTTGCTTGAAGAATCTGGCAATGGGTATCAAACAAGAACGTTAATCTATATATGATCTTATAAATCTATGATACGTGGAAAAACTTCAAACCATGGCATGATCAAGTTTACCTGCTAGCCTCAGGTGCAAACCCCATTGAGTAATACGTCATAACCATCCAAACAACAGATTCCAAGACGGAAATGGGTACCCTGAGCAGGAAAGTTGGGATGGTGAAAGCCCAGGGAGGATGGAACATAAGGTCTCTCTGCTTGTAAAAGACGGGCAGCCTACTGATCATGAGTGATAGCTCAGCAAAACCATTGAACATGTTGATGATCAAGGAGAACAAGAGAGCACCAATATACAGAGCCCCGTCGTTCTCATTCCTCGTATGCATTTTAGTCCTTATGAACACTGTGGCTCCAATAGCTGCGACAATGATGATTTGAACGGTCTTGAAGATGTAAAGGAATGAATTTCTCTTGATGAGTAGCCATTCCTTGTCCCAGCAGGCCTTGAGCAGTTCCATTTTGGGGACTGAATATTTCTTGAATACAAGGGCTGCTTTATGCCCTTGAGACTTATTGTAAGGAACCGAGAGCTCGTTCTCTAGTCGCATGCCTACATGGAAGCTCTTGAACTTGTTTGCAAATTCACTGACAGAAATGTATCTGTATGGCTTGCTCCTGTCTGCCCAGTATTGCTCTTGGTCCTTTTTTGAGGTCACCTGTCAGACAAATTTCACTGATTAACCATGCTTCTAATTAAACAGGGTTGGGTTCGACCGGTTTAAAGTCTAAATTGGGTTGAACCCAGCACTGTGAACCATATAAATGGGCTCAGTGTTTCAGGCCTTCAGTCTTCCTTATGGGGTTTCATAGGGTTACTGTAGAATATACTATCACAGTGATAGTATCATGATGCATACCTCTTGTAAGAAATCAGCGGTCCCCTTTCTCTCAGGGCATTTGAACCCACAACTCTCAAAGAACTGGAGTATGTGCTCCCGTGGGCCCTGGTACACAATCTGGCCCTCCGACAAGAGTATGATATCATCGAACAGATCAAAAGTCTCGGGTGCGGGCTGGAGCAAGGACATCAAGATTGTAGCCTCCGTAAGATGCACAATCTGCTGCAAGCATTTCACTATTTGAAATGTGGTGGAGCTATCTAGACCCGTTGATATCTCATCCATGAACAGTGTCTTCGTGGGCCCAACAATCATCTCTCCTGTTAATCAACGAAGAATCCATTTAACAGAATGCCAAATAACACTATTTATCCTTAATTCCAGTTCATGTTAAGTTAATAATCAAATGGCCCGGCAGGTAAAGTACATTCCATTAAGGTTAATTAATATTACTTTACACTTCTTTTGACCATATTTCATTTAAAATTTATAAATGCCATCTTCTTCAATCTCCACTATAGTTTTGGAAGATAACTTATTGTTTTATATCATGGTTTACCATGGGATTATTCGTTTGGAAAAGACCACGAAGTCAGCATTGGTTGGATATTTTAGGCAATATGGAGAAATTAAAAAAAAAAAAAAGGTTTCGGGATATCTTCTAAAAAGTGTATCTCTTTTGTCTCTTTGTAAGAAGAATTGGGGTTAGGTAAAGAGATCAACTTTATGGGTTGGTGAATACAACACGTGAAGCTCTAGTTACCGCCTTTAATTAGCAATGGTAAGTAAATTTGAGTTCTATAGGCGAGCATACTAGCCCTGACAAACATAAATTAATCTTTGAATCAAATAGCTTAAGACAGCAAATTAACCTGTTGTTACTCGCTTCTTCTGACCACCGGATATCCCTCGTTGCATCTCGTCTCCAACAATGGTGTCCTTGCATATATCAAGTCCTAATAACTGTCCCCCAGAACATGAACTAGTTAGCCCTAATTAATTACTGTGATATAATGTGATCATTACTGAAGGGTAATTTAGAATATGCATCATGGATGACAAAGAAGTGGTTAACCAGCTTCAAAAAAAGAAAATTGCATAATTACTAGAGAAGAAAGAAAGGGCATGTGCATGGCCCAGCCTATCCATTAACAAAGATTATGGGTGGAGAGCAATCAGAGAGTAGGTGAGGAGGAGAAATTCTGGACTACAAGTTAAAAGAGATGGGTATCCTGTTAGGTGCATTGTCTGAATCCGATTTCGTCCCAAAAGTCAATAAAAGGAAGCTCAATTGCACGTCATCTTCCAATTTGTGGAGACCATATTTTTCCGTGTTTTCATATGTAAATGTCTTTGTTCATGCAATTCTGAACTTACTTTGAGTGTGTAATCAGTGATGAGGCTGCTTTGGACTCCTTTCATCGCAGTTGCCTGAAGTCAGTGTACACATAATATATAAGAATTCAAAAGAAATCCATAATTGGCAGCTCTATTTAAATGAGTTGGTGTACATGTACTTGTAGTTTAATTAATTACCTTCATGAAGAGGTCTACTTCTGCCTCAGGGTAAATTCCAGCATCCTTTTCTCGTCTAGCAAGCTCGCTTAGGAGTTCTAAGTAACAAATGATGATTCGATTATTAATTAGCAAGTTAACCAGGCATCACATACCAAATATAACTAGTAATTGATAATTTTGATTAGGTAGCTAGGTCTGGATATAATACCATAACGAGTCCCGACTCCTTGGCATCTTGCAGAGAAATCAAGGGTTTCCTTTACGGTCATTTCTCCAACATGAACATCATTTTGGCTAATGTATGCGGACGTCTTTTGTGGTACAAATTCGTTGAGTCTATGCCCATTGTATGTCACTTCTCCTCTAACCTGTTCCATCCAAAAGTTCATTGTACCATTAATTTCTAGCGATTACAATAATTAACCTCAAGAAATTTCATGTCATTAGTTTTATTTAATCTAGTCATTGGAAAGATTGGAAATTGACCTTTAAGCTTGGGTCCAACTTTCCTGCCAATGCCAGCAAAAGGGTTGTCTTACCAGAAGATGGTGGACCTAACAAAAGGGTCATCCTGTAATTAACAATAAGAATTAGCATCACATTAGCAGGTGTAATTAAGATAAAATTTGGGGGGGAAAAAAAAGGAAGCAAGTAATCAATTAGTTAAGTCAGATTATACCTTGATGGTTTTACGATCCCGGATGCATCTTTAAGGATAGTGAGCTTGGTTCTCTTCGCTAATCTAATCCCTAGCATACCGAGACCTGATTCCAGGATGTTTCGGGCAACATTTGGAAGTGTAGGAAGAGCTCTGTTGCCAATGTGGCAATCGGCTTCGATCGTTAAATGCTCGAACCTAACTTCGACTGTCGGAAGTCGAATTCCAACTCTGAAAATCATAAGAAAATTCCAAAAAGTAAGAGTCAAGAAATAGATTGCTAACATACTTAATTAAATGTTTAGCTGACAACGGGTGCTAGTGAAGTTCAACGAAACAATCTAATTAGTTGTTGTACTTATAGCTAACAGTAATTATTTAATTAGTGAATCCTGCGGTAGCTCAAAGAGGACTTTGGATGGAACGAAGATCTAACAAGAACTATTTACTTGAATAGAATGATGTGTAAATATTTGAGCCCAAAACATGATTAAGATTACTAATCATCATTAATTAATGCTTTGTGTCACTTAAGATTCTCTCATCAAGAAAAACAAGCATGTAAAAATTCTTCCATTGATTTAATTCGTTTGTCTCTCACTCGTGTCAGAAAATAGAATGGTTTCACAAATACAACAAACATATATGAACACCACTTTTTTTTTTTTTGTGTGTGTGTGCTTTAAATGAAAAAAGAAGAAGATAGAAAGAACAGCAAAAGGAATATAGGAGCAGGGCAGAAGGTTGAAGAAAGAAACAAATTAAGAAAGAAAGCAGAGAGAAGTTACTTGTCAATTCTGTTTCTGAACTTCTTCAAGAACTTCTCGTTATCTTCCTCTGCAACCTTAAAGAGCATGTCGATGAACTTCTGACGATCGTTCATGTCAAGCTTTGTGACATCAACTTCTCTGTGCACCGCCTTGTTTCCAATGATCTCGTGATCCACGAAAGACTGCATGATACTTGTTCTTAGGCGATCGTAGGTCGGCAGCTTCTCTATTGCAGCCCATTTGAGGGCTTCCTCATCTTCATCGATGCGGCTGTTTCTTCTTGAGTGCTTAGCGCTTGCAAACATTTCTTCCATGCTCCAGCTTGCCCTGCTCATGCTTCTGCTTATGCTGTTGCTCATGATGCGGCTTGATCGCCTGCCTGAGGCTCGTGCTTTCTCTACACCATCCATGTTTTTTTGTTTCTTGTATTTCTCTATAGAAAGCGAAACCTACACCAGAACATAACCAACGGAACCAGATTAGAATATTTGAAAGGGAACTTGAAGAGTGTTAGTGGCTCTGTTTTGGTTGCCAAGAAAAGGTGCAGAAGGAAAAGAAGTGAAAAGCTTCGATTGTTGTCCGAGTTAAAAAACAAAGAGAGGTGAGGTGAGCTTTTCATCAACGCTTTGAAAGCTAAACCTCAACCGAGGCTAAATGCAACGATGAAACATTTTCTCTTGCCTTTCTCAGCAACCAAACAAATTAAGGGCAGGAAACTGCATGGAAATGAAGTGCTTACTTACCGACTGACAGAACGGAATAAAAATGAAACGGAATTCTTGTTTCTCACTTGGAGGGAGAGGGAGAGAGAGAGAGCGAGGATGGGTTGGTGAAGCTCGTGAGCTCCTTTTTTGTCAGTAATTTGGCTGATTTCCTCCCCAAGAATTGTTGAGAAAGTCTCCCTCTCTCTCTCTTTCTCTTGCAGAGAGAAATGTGCCTGCTGAAGAGAGAGGCAGTTATGTCTATATATATGTACACACACATGCAAGTGTGCAAGTAAAAGAGCGGACGAAACAGCACTACACACTTGTTGGATATAATTTTCAATTTAAATATTAAATAAAGTGAACCAAATGCCAAAAAAGAAAAATGTGAGGGAGAGAGATGTCTTTTCAATGACTAAAGAGTATTCAAATGTGATAGGCCGGGCGAGTTTCGTCGGCCCTTCATGCCACTTGTTCATCATGGAAAATTGTTGATACCGCTCCTTCCTTCCACAAACTTAATCCACTCTTTCTATTCACGTGATTGTCATGTGCCACTTATTAACACCACTATGTGTAAAGTAAAAAATAAAAATGAAAATATATAATTGGAGTTTTCTTTTATACTACTAATGATTTGTTTACATTTTGTCGAATATACAAAAACATTTTCAAAATAAGTAAGTTATAGGTTAAATATAAAATGATATTCTTAACCTATATTCATTTTTTTTTATGTTATATGAATTGAATAAATTGTATATTTAATATTTTAATTTGCTTTCATTTAAATCTATAGTTAATTATTTTTAAAAGAGTTATTTAAATTAAAAATTTTATATAATCAATTTTACCTCAATTTTTTTAAAGGTATAATGAATTATTCAAGTTAACATTATACAAAATTTAAATATTTTATGAGTACTAAAATATATATATTTTTATTTTTTGCTATAAAAATTTAAAAAATTTATAAAAATAATTAATGAGTTGAAAATTTTCTAAAAATAAAAGAGAAAGTGAAAATAAAATATAAAAATTATTTTTTAAATATCTTGATAATGAAAATATGTTTAATTTTTAATAATTATTAACTATTAATCCAATTAATATGTATATGGAAGAATCACGATAACTTATTTGATGTGATATCGATGCCATTGGCATAGCACCCACTAAAAGTAGAGAGGGCAAAATTTAGAATTGGAAGATTTTTAATTTGTAATAGAAAAAGGTAGTTTCCAACTTCTACTAAAGTTGGAGCTGAGATAAGATGAGAATTAGAAAGGTTAGGTGGGGTTATATTGTTTGTTCATGAATGATGTTTATTTCCAAAGTTGGTTGGTGTAGTTGTTAATTTGTTTGTGTAAGAGAGTTTTGGTGCATTGTACCATAACTCTACTATGCAGGTTCAGCTGCCTAGCACCTCTTCCTCTCTCTTTCACCTTTTTTTTTTTTTTAATTTATTTTGGGACACCTTTTAGGACCATAGTCAAGTGGCATGATTAAAAAAATATGTGCAAATTATGCATGTGATTCTCTTTTGCTGTCAAATTTAAGGTGTAAGGCATTATACCATCTAAGTATGCCTTCTCAATTCCATGATTGCCAGGGTATAAGATTAATAAAAAAAATCCCATTATATTTTTTAATTTAAATATTTTTGTATAAGGTTTTATATTTAAAACTAAATGAATAAATCATATTAATTAAGATATTATTAGTAAAAATAAGCTGATTAAATCATTTTTAATTAAGAGTCAACATGAGAGAAAAAAATTGCATGCGCATGTGGTTGGTGTAACACCGGATTTCATTATTGATTAGGGAACACGGTTTGGGATTACAACTTAACTTGTGATTGACTATAAAATTAAAGTGGATGTTGAGCTTCTGGCCATGTGTCCTTTGGCATGATGGTAAGGGACAATTATTCTCACAATAGGCAAACAAAACATTGAAAAACATAATTTATATGATATCTAGGGTCCACTACTGTCCTAAAATGAAGAAACCCAAAAGGAAAATCAGTACTTATCCTAATCAATATAGTTATAATAATCTCGCAATTAAATTACCCATAATGTTGAATTCACATTGCCGTCTTAATATCTTTACACACCAAGTTTAACATTATTTTCATGTTAAAAGAGAATCTTTTTTTCAGAATATGTTAAAAGAGAATCTTTTTTTCAGAATATTTTCAACGCCAAATATATTTTTAATTATTTTACATCAAATTGCTGCTATGAATATTGTTTTAATAATAACTATCAATAAATAGTATCTATAATATTAATTAATTAATTTAAAATAATAAAATAATTAATTTAACTTAAACTTTTAATTACTTCGTTCTAAATAAATAACTGTTATATAATACATTATATTTTTAAATATTTTTAAATTATTTATTTATTAATTTAATTAAATATTTAAGCATTATTAATAATTCAAATAAAATAAAATTATATATTAAATATTAATCTTATTTTAAAATTTTTGATTAGATATTTTCAATTATATAATTTTTCATAATATTATGATGTGTATATTAAATTGTTTATTAAAAATATATTTTATATAAAAAATAAAAAATTTATTAATCTAATAATTTTTTTTTTAAGTACAAATGGTGCTTACTGCACCAATTTGATGAACTCAATCTGCCTTTTCATTGGAGCTTTTTCTTCTAAAATTGAGCATCAAATTCCTATTTTGATGTAGAATTGTTGCTGCACCAATTTAATGAAGTGAATTTGCGGCTCTTTTTTCCAAAATTAAGTATCAAATTTCCATTGTCTTCATTGCAGTCGGCCAGACTACCTCACCAAATTAGTCCCACGAGAAAAAGACTTACGTAAGTGTTGCACCGTAGGAGATTAGTTTATTTTATCTTATCAAATCATTAGTAATATATGTAATTAAAAGTTTTGTTGATAATTAATATTGCACATATGATTGGGTTAAATAGGTTATTATTAAAGTATATTTTAAAATAAAAATTATAATAAATTATGTATTTATAATTTTTTTAAAATAAGTTCTTATAATTTTTTTAAGTAATTTTGCAAATAATATTTTTTGATTGGGTATAAATTCAACATTAGTTGTTTTGAATTTTTTAAGAAGATATTATTTAAATTAAAAATTTATATAAATAAATTTGACTTGGTATTTATTATATATGTAAAAAAAAATGTTCAAGCTATCATTATAAAAAAATTCATAATTTTTTTGAATGTTAAAAATATTTTATAATTTTTATTTAAATTTTTAATCATTTAAAATTGAACAAATATTTTAATAATTTAATTTTTTATTATAATTTGAATATTTTTTTATATATGACCGAAAATTTTTGTGTCTAAATTGATTGCGGAAAATCATGTATTTAAATTACTCTTTAAAAAAATTAAAGACAATAATTAATTTAGACAAACTTAATATTTTATATTAAAAATAATCCAAAAAATAACAAAATTTTAATTAAAAATAAAATAATAAAAAACCTATTTTAATATTAATATTTATTTTAATTATTTTTATAATCCCAAGCAAACATGTGTTAAAGCCCTAGGCAGGAAAATTATGGATTAAATGAAAGCTGGCGATGAGTGGCTAACCAATGACCAGTTTGCCAGAGGAAGTGGTCAAAAGACAATGAAAAGTTGCAGTGCTTGGTAATCAACTACTACTTGCCTGTCACCCAACAAACTGTATAATATAATTTCAATGGAATTGAATAATTAAAATCATTTGGATTCATATTTGGGCAAAATCATTTGGATTATTTCAAAGATTTTGACTTGAATGCCTGATTTTCTTTATGTTAAACTAATTTTCTGCCTTAAAAAAATTAAACAAAATTAATTAACTCAACCACTACACTAATTCATATTATCCATTACCATTTAGTAATTTAAACAATCTTAAGCCTACTGAATTAACGTTCTTTTGTCCTTTAATCAAGTAGAAAAAGAAAACATTAGCGTAATAATTAATCAAAACCACACATTAATAGAAGTTGAAAAAGAAGGGTCATCAACCACATCAGGAGCCAATTGATGCAAACACAGACTCTTATGGCATGGAACCAATGACAAAGCTGTGTGAGGGCTACCCCCAATTATAGTTCGGGATAATTTTGTTTTAAAAAATTAAAAAATTGTATTTTTTTATTGTTTAAAAAACCTTTAATTTTTTTGTTGAATCCACCTTGATAAAAAGTTAGCCATCTTTTAAAAAAAAGAAAAAACAAAAATCCTGAATTTGTCACAGCTTGGAGCTGAAAAATAATGTCGTTTTTCTTGGTGGGTATTGAGAAGTTAGCTCAATAAGATTAATTAAGCAACAATATCTTCACTGGGTTACATTCCACCCAAGGAATTAAAAAAGGGAATTGAATGGGTTCATAAAGTGGCTCTTTGTGCTGAAGATGAAGATGGTTGAATGAGGCAAAGGAGGTTGTTGCCTTAGGTCCACCTTGCTCATATGTATAATGGGGAAAAGGTTATCATCCTGTGTTAGGTGAAATTAAGTAGAGATACAGCAAAGTGTATCAACAACACTTTTCTTGTGTGACCTTGCTCTTCTCATTAATTTAATTAACTAATTACTTTTTTTTATTGAAATTAAAAAATAAGTTGATTATATTAGAGGAACCTATCTTTTAGGTGCAGTATAAAATTAATATCTACATAAAAATTAGCATTAAGTTATGATTTATATAATATGTAGTTTACAATGTGAGACTTCGTCAATAAAATTTATTAGAATTAACTGTGTGGCTTGTTCACGTGATATGCATACGCTTGTTAAGTGTGCAATTACATTAAAGACCTTTTCATCACTGTAAAATAAAGCAGAATTGCTCATGAACGAATCCGTGAAATTTTTCTCTTCATCCATCAAATTCTAGCATCGGTTGTTGTTGAAATCCAAGACTTAAGTACGCATCTTTTAACTCCTTCACTTCGTTGTTTCTTTACGTACCAATTGAGTTAAATGACTATAAATTCTTATCAATTAAACAACAAGAAAGGAAATTTTTTGTTTTTTAGGATTTTCAAATTGAAAAATTTTAGTTCTTAAAATCGAAAACTTTTAGTTTTCGAAATCCATCACTTGAATCCAATGCAAATAATATTTATCAAGTGGGTGATTGGGTTTTCAAAATCTACCATAATATATAAAAAATAACAAAAATTACTTAAATTACTTAAATCAAATTAATACCTAAAAATTTAAAATTACTTAGAGCACTTATCTTTAATCTCGATTTGTGAAATCGTTGAAAGTGACAGAAGCTTATAGATGCAGAAAACACCTTAATTCTTGATGTGAATCTTCAATTGTTTGAAGAGAAATACAAAGAAAATAAAGAAGAAATTATCGGGGAGATGGAAAGTGTGAGTGAAGTTTATATAGGATGTGAGTGACCAAGGGCAATAAATAATTTACAAAAATAAGATATACGTGACTCTGTTTAAATACGAATTGAGTGAGTTATGAAGTTAATTCTGACGGCTTTTGTTGACAAAAGTCCTGCATTGCAAACTGCATATTATGTAAATCTCAATTTAAAGTAATTTTTTATGTAGATTTTAATTTGATACTTTATCTAAAATGTAAATCTCTCTGGTGTAATTAATCTTTAAAAATATATATATAATATGAAAAATGGATTTTAAATTTTATTTCACGATTCCTTGATACTATTTCTTTTGTTACTTATAGAAAATTTACTTGAATTTGGTATGCTTAGTAGGAATTATAAATCTATTTTTTCACTATAAGATAAATTTTTATTTGCTCATGTAAATAGACAAGTAAATATGGCCACTCATTTTTATTTTATATTAGTTGAATAAATTTATTATTTTTATATTAAAAATAATTTATTTTAAAGCTTAATTTGTTGCCATTCAGAAGATTTGATTTTGTCCTTAAAGCCTTTGCTTTCCATTTTGGGTAAACAGGTAAATTTAGTGTTGACTATTTTGTGATAAGGTTGGTCCATCTCATTTTGTCTTTTTCTTTCGATTTTACATTTGAAAATACCATTAGAAAGGAAAGGGCTTATGTCTAGGCAATAAGATATGGCCTATCAAGTAGTTAAATTTATTATTTTCTTTATTACTTATTTTAAAAAATAAACGTAAGGAAAAAAAGAAATATTATATTGTATTTATTTTTTAATTTATTATATAAATAGACTCAATTTTAAATTCAAAGTTTATGTCATTAAATGAGACTGGATTTGTAAAATTTTGAATTTCTTTTACAGCAATTTGAAAATTAACAAAAAATAGAAAAGAAAAAAAAAGAGAGATAAAGAATAAAATGCTTTTTCTTTTAGTTTTTTTTTAATTCTTCCTTAGATTTTCTAATTTTTACTTTAGTGTTTTTTGTCATTTGAAAATTATGTCCCATAAAAACACCCAATTTTTTAGAAAATTATTTTTGTTTAAATTAAATATTTGAATATATAATTAATAACCTAATACAATGATTAAATTTAAGATAAACTTAATTTAGAGTTTATTATATGTTTATTAAAAAAATCATGTCACCAAAATTTTAACATGTTGTGATAATACTCATTGTCGCTTTATCCATTACATTTGCGATTAAGTTGCATTTATAACTCTTAATCTCTATGTTTTGAATGTTTATTTATTATAGTGTATTTATTAATAGAAATTGACTTTTTCATATAAGTGGAAATTTAATATTTTAATGAATATTCAGAGATGGGTTTTACATTCCAAGACTGCAAGATGTGTTTGAGCATTCTTGGGACTAAAAATGGGTGATGTTATCCAACCTATTTCAAATATTCAATAATTAAAAAGAATTTGGATCTTTTGTTGATTTGAATTGTATTAATTTTTTGATAAGATGATAACACGTGATAATTTAATAAAATTAATAATTTATTTATTTATTTTTATATAAATGTATTTATTTATTTATTTATTTTTTACTACTTTAATAAAAACTCAGCATAGGTTCAGATTAGCAAAAAAGTTAGGTCAAAACAAAAAAATTAAGTTAATTAAAAAGAGGTTGTTGGCCTAGTTCCTTTCATTTTTTTTTTTTAATTTTTGTTTGTTTTCTAATATTTTAAAATTTCATTAATATTAGCCTATGGACACTGATGGACTATTTGGTCATCCGCAATCAAAGATGTTGAATACAAATGCTACCTTTAAGATAAAGAAATCAAAATGCTCTTTGAAATCAACTAATTTCTCGTTTAGCCTAACTTTAGTATCTAAACTATTACTTTTACTAATTACCCATCTTTTGAAAAGAAATTTAATTTGTGCTTAATAGATAATTACCTCACTTGTTATCGCACCTAGGCAGATTAAATATACTATTTATCAACAATAAAATATATAAATTTTCAAAAATATATCATTTTAAAAATCTTAAAGTCAATATAAACAGTGATATGATACCAAAGTATTTAATTCAATCAAAATTTGGCTTTATTATGTTAAGTTGAAAAAATTTCAACACAAAAAGCTCAAAATTCAACTTAGAAAATTACCCGATTAACCTACTAGTTTGATAAGGATAGAATCAATTAAAGAGAAGATCAAACTTTCATATTCATATGGATGTATAATCAAGTTTTGGAATATTCAACATTTAAGCTTGCTGAGTTCAATGTACTAATTAGGTACTTATCACATTTGGAAAACAAAAAAATAAAAATCAAGATGGATGATGGAGACTTTTGAGAATCTAGAAGCCTTGGAAGGGCTTAAACTAGAGGTTCAAGAACTCTTCAACAGTCCTCATCAATCACTCCTATCTAGTTGTGGTCATAATAAACAATAATACTATCTCAAATATTTATATTATTTAATTATATCATTTTTAAAAAAATAACAAAAAGACAATATCTATATATTTATATGATATGACATCAAGATAATAATATTACCATGGAACAAAATTTTGATCTATTGAAATGTGGCTGAGATTATTAGACACCAAAAAAAAAAAACTTAATGGTTTTGCAGATAATTTAGGGTTGTTATCAAATCAGGACTAATTTGTGAAGATAGGTTGGTTTTGAATGGGAAATGGCCACAAAATTAGGGGAAGCGTAACGGTCGCATTGGTGGAGACTTTTTCATGAAAGGTAGGTGAGTTTTAAATTAATTGTAAGATCATTTTTCTTAGTCCCAAGTTAGACTTCAGGGGTCTTCCTCGCTGAGTTATTGGATCACGTAATATTCATGACGTTGAGTTGTCGATCTACTTCATTTATTTTTCAGAAAGGTTGAAACTTAGCCAAATTGAACCATAAATACTTGCAAGGAATTCCTACCAAACGAATAAACCATAACAAATTTAAATATTAAAATTAAGCATATAATAAGAAGAATCTTGATCTAATTTAATTATTGCTCTTCTCTTCCTTTTCATCATCATCAAACTTAATCGTGTCATCATCAGAATGAGAAAGGGATGACATGATTAGGTCAAGTTTTCCCATTAGCATTACCTCATGCTTAAGAAATTAATCAGACATTAAGAACTTGACTCAAAGCTTAATTCGAATCATTGAACATATGTATATATAGTACGAAAGCAAGATGACATGCTGATGAGAGGCTTGTCTGAACCAGAAGATTCCCTTAACATGACGATGAAGATGATGATTATTCGGAACTCGTAAGTACTCGGAAGTGACATTGCGTTTGGAAGTGAAGAAACATCAAAGACTAAGTGGCCATAATGCTGCTCTGCATAAAAATACACCATTTCGGAGATTACAAAAAATTTTTAAATTAATTAAAAATCCGGCTAACATTATAGTGTTCAAATTAAAATGCTAATCTGTATGCTTACATGATAACTAGTCACACTATTAAAACACAATAATTGAGTAGAGGAGCCAGAGACCAAAAGAGACAGCCGATAAGTTAGGATGGTGGAGGCCGTAAGCTGATACCCCACAAAGGAACTGAGGCGGACGAGAGAGGCACTCCTTTGGCTTTGGGTTGAAAGGTCAAAAATAGGGACAGAAAATAAATAAAGAGATCTCAATAATTAAATCGGGTCGTCGATATTCGTTGACTTCTTCGTCACCCACTACAGCAACCTGTAACAAAAATTTGCAGGACAGGTTGTTATCTCCAGTCGGGATATAATGACAAAGGATGAGTGATAGTATGCCGTAAATTATTCAAGTTGATGTTAGGCAAGATTAGCGAAAAGTAAACCGCGTACGCAAAAATAAAGTAGACTATTATTCATTCACGAGACCATATGATAACTAATTTATCAATTATTATGTTTTAAATAAAAATATATAAATTTCATTATTTATAAAATAAACATAGGATCTTAGCATTTTTTTAATCTATGTTCATAGTGTCAAATTCGATGAGAATGTTTCTCAAAAAAATTAATTAAAAATTGAAAGAAATTAATTTTTTTGTTTTTATACAATATTGTTTATGTTGGTCCTTAATTTTACTGGATCTGTTGACTTATATTTAAAAATAAGTAGGCCTATATTTTCTAACTGCAATGTGGGCGATTAATTTGCGTTAAAATGAAAACTCCGAAGCTTATAAAGGTGCAGAGACAAGGGACATAAATAGCATAACCTATTTAGACATATGGTCAATGTTTGATTTAGCTTTTAGCCACCGACCGTCCAAAGAAAGGGAAGACCATACTTACTACCAGAAATGAAAGAATTTTCATATATTGCCAACAACCCATTGTGGGTCTTAATGCACCTACCCCCCAGTCATCAAAGACTGTTTTTATTTGCTTTTAATCTCAATGGCATAAGCTTAGTTTTATAATCATGTGGGTAAAATTGGATTTATAAGTTCATTTTACATGTGCCACGTGATTTAATTAAAAAAATAGTAATTTAAAAAGCTTAATGAAAAGAAATCAAATTAAGGGTTAATTATTATTTGTCATTTATGGCAATACTTACAACGAGCTAATTAAGCATCATTCATTCTTAATTTTCATGTTTTAATAGGACTTACATCGACAATTTAAGTGAGAATAAGCATTTAAATAGTCATATTAAGAAACATGCAAAAGATTCAAAGGGGAAGAGTTTATTTTATACTAACAAAACCATAAAGGTTGACATTATAAGACTCATTTGCTAATTGCACAAATTAGGTATTGAACCGTTGCATTTCACACGTACTTTTGATTTTTCATGTTTTTTTTTTTCTCAATGTCTTGAATCCTATAGTTATTTTGAAAAATATATTCTGTTCACATGCTCGGGGAATGTTAACTATTTTTCTCGTGACTTACTTTGGAAAACAATGAAAATATAGTCGGTGTTTTTGACATAATTACGTCCTTTTGATTTGAATATATAATTTGTTAGTTAGGATTCAACGGATTGACCTATTGCATTCTTGAAAACTAAAATAAAATTGATTTTTTTTTCAATTACGTTCTGAAAATTGAAATAAAAATTGATTTTTCCAATGGAATTGTTCCTTTCATATGAACGCTTGCTGGAGAGAACTATACACTCAGTTTCTTTTTGGGAAGTGCACAGGATGTTTGTTGTGAATCAACCAAGTTGTTGGGCTACAGTGCTGCAAAATGGGCCGTTGTTTGGGCCACTCTAGTTAATCAGTCTATTTCGGTTTTCTGGAGGAGCCCAAACAATCCCAATTTGAATAAAGCCTTTCTAAATTATTTAAGTTAGATTTGGAAAGTGAAAAATCAAAGCTACTTAGTTTGTTCAGTTGTATATATAATAATTTAATTTAATTTATTTGAAAATTTTTAAAATAAAAATATTTGAATAATATATTTAAATCTACTTTGTAAGAACAACAGTTTATTTATTTATTCTTTTTGTGCATCTAGGATCCTTCAAACCATTTTTTCCGGTGACATTTTTCCTTTCTGCAACTTCCCAGCAATCCCATTCATTACTCTTTCTTCTTGAGCAGCAAACAATTATCAAGAATTCATATGCCAAAACCCCAAAAGACAACCAACAACCACAATTCCTAAGAGACTTGTTTCACCGAGTTTACCATTTCACAAATGGCTCACCGCAAGGTGCAACAACTGGAGAATCACGAGGAGGAAAGCTTTCCGAGGAAATGTTGTTACGAGCAGAGGGATGGAGATTGGTCACAATATCGAGCAGAGCTCGCCTATCTTCAAATAGATCTGCATTTCCTCGTAAGAAAATTAAGCCCCAAAGAGAAAACCCAAAAGATATTGTTTAGAGATTCCATTTTTCCCGTTCTCTCAGCTTTTCAGTTTTCATATGGCAAAACCGATAATTTATGAGATAAAAGTTCAAAAAAAATTAAAAAACAAAATTCCAATTCTCTACTCCATAAAAGCAATATCAGGATCTAGTAAAATAAAAAACGCTCGCATACTTCATCATGGTTTCTCTCACTAACTCAAGCCCTTGACAGAATGAAGATGTTGGGTATTGAAAGTAAAGAGAATGGGCGGATTGAGGACAATATCCTCAATTGATTCTCATATTTTATGAGCCTTGTAGTCAAAATTAAAATTGAAATAAATTGAAACTTTAAAGATATAATTCATCTCATCAAAATGATGGAGTTTAGATTAAAAGTTTAAGTTTTATTCCAAAAAATATTTATTTATTTTTGAAATTTATATTATTAATTTTAAAAATTTATAAAATATAATTTCTGAATTAAAAATTATTTAAATTTAAAACAACATAAAATTTTTATTTAATTTATCTTTTAAAAATTTAATTATAAAATTATTTTCAAGTTTTTACAATCATTTAAATTATAATTTAATTTAATTTAAAAAATTAAATATATAATTAATTTAATCAATACATGAAAATTTAAATTTAAAAGTTAATATAAATTGTTTCTTACCATTTATTTTTCTCTTTCTATATACTTTTTTCCTCCCCCCCCCCTCCCCCCCCCCCAACCCAATTAATGCTTACAACTTTCAATCAATAATCTTTAACGGGTGAATTAAGCAGAATGGCAGAAGTGAGCCCCTTTCCTTTGTCGATGACAACTTACTTTTCTTCAAAGCAAGGAAGCAACAATGTCAGATGATAAGATAAATCCTGAAAACTTATCGGACTGGCTTCTAGACAACGGGGTAATATGGACAAGTCAATCATTTTCTTTAGCTTTAATGTCCCAGATGTAGTTCAATTGAAACTTAAGCAGGAATTAAGGGTATAGAAATCACTGAGCAAAGAAGCATACTTGGGTCTACCACTGACTATAGGAAGATAAAAGAAAAAAAGGAGATGCAGGATACAAAATAGGATTAAGACTAAACTACACAATTGGAATGACAAGTTGTTACTACAAGCAGGCAGGAGGATCTTGATCCAAGCAGTGTTGCAGGCCATCCTAAACTATATAATAAGCTGTTTCGTGCTTCCTAGAACTTTTCTTTATGAACTTAATATGCTGGCAGCGGGTTATTGGTGGGGAGATAAGGGTTCCTCCAAGAGATTCACTGAAAAGCATGGGACAAACTTTGCCTCTCGAAGTTGGATGGGGGACTTGGCCTTCGCGATCTGGAAGCCTTCAATATAGTACTCTTAGCCAAATAGTGGTGGCACCTTATCCATGCTGAAAACTTCCTCTGCTACAGTTTCCTTAAATAGTTTCCTTTCTTCAGCCACTTGCTAGTACCATGAAAGGCTAGCAGCTCATACGCTTGGCCGAGTTTATTGATCTGAAGAGTGGTGATCAAGACAGGTTGCAAATGGTGGATTGGTGATGATTCGCAAGTTGAAGCATCGGGAGAACTGGATCCTTGGGTACCCAAATATTAAATCCTCACTGCTTGGCTATTTACCACCCACACGGATGTGGGTAAGCAGCCTGATAAATCCAGTTAGCAGAGAATGGATAACCTCGACTGTTTTGGAGCTCTTTGAGGCTGATATCACAGCTTCGATCCTGACCATACCACTGTGCAGGTCCTCGATTAAGGATGAACTTATATGGGCTGATAGCAAGCTAGGTCTCCATACAGTTAAGGGAGGGCATTGAATAGCCAGAATGATGCTTCAAAAGGAAGTTCCTAGCCCGACAACAAGGCCATGTTAGTGGGGCGCTATATGGAAAGCTAGAGTGACGTCCAAAATCACAGTATTTGCTTGGAGAATGGTTCATGGCATACTCCCAACTATGGCAGCACTTGCTTCCAGAGGCTTATTGAGAGGCACTGAATGTTGTACTTGTGGAATGGGACCAGAAATAGTACATGTCCTTTTTAGTTGTACACTCAGTAAAATAGTGTGGGAAGACTTCAAAAACGAGATCAGGGACCTATTTTGACGGGGCACTAGATGATGGTAACCAGTGGGATAGGGCCTTCACTTCCGTACAAGCCTTGAACGTTCTTGAAGCTTTTTTGATTTGCTGTAGAAGTCTCTGAACAAACAGAAACAAAGCCTTCATGAGAAAGTTTATAGCCTCCCATCTGTTGTAGTGAGGGACATTAAACGGGTGACACAAGAGATGAAGGCCGCACGGGGCTACAACGTCCCTTTCTGTGACAGGGCTCCAACATTTGCAACCCCCTTCGGCTAGTAAGGTTAAATTAAACGTTGACGCATATTTCTATCCAGCCAAACAACTAGCCACCTTAAGGGCCGTAATAAGAGACGATCAAGGCCAGATTATCCATTATACAGTTAAATCCGTTAACCAGGTCACATCTCCATTCATGGCTATCTATTTTGGCCTTGATGTAGCTCGAGGTTCTGAGCAAAGTAATATCATAGAGGTTAGCGATTGTCAACTGGCGATTTTGGAGATACAGAAGGGTGACAGAGCTATGAATGAGTGGAGTTGGTTTGTCTGGACATCAACTCTTACCTGCCCGGAGTGGTGGATGTTCCTTTCATTATACACCCAAAACTTGCAATGAGTTTGCTCACCAATTGGCCAAAATGTCTATTCCAATAAGAAGTTAACAGATTTAGTTACTAGGCAACTTTTCTTTTGATATAAATATAATTTTTTTGATTAAAAAAAGTATCAGATTAGATCGAAAATGAAAATGTTTTACTTATATGAGTTGTACTAATTTTTTTTGTAAAAATATAAAGTAATTTATTTTATAATTTATCATAAAATATCAAAATAAAATAAATCAAAATTTATATATTAATACATTTTTTTTTAAAAAAAGAACTCCCCTTTAACCCACCAAACGAATTTATGAATTAAACCAAGGTGGGGTCAAGAGCATTGAATTACCAGCCCAGAAAAGCTTTTAGTCGTAAAATTCGGGGCAGCCTGACCCATGTTGGACCCCTTGCACGTCACATGCAGGCCCACCCAATAATGAGTCATCTTCACACCTTCGTATAATATTCCATTTGCGAATCAACTACAGGAGAACGCTTCTGAGAAGCAAATGTGACCCGTAAGCTGCGTGGCTCCTGTCAATCAGGCCATTGCTAGCTATCAGGAGATGATGACACGAAAAAGCAAAGTTGTAAAGGAAGACATGAAAAAGCAGAGCCAGGATAAAAGTGAACAATGTTGCGATGCCTGCATTTCTCATTGCATGCAATCATGTTGTTCCATGCACTTTATTGCTTTAACGATCTGCATCAACGAAGCAGAAAACCAAAGAGCATTCATACCCCAAACCAGTGTTCCAGTTGGGTAATCAAATTTCAAGCTCACTCAAATCAACAGTGTACCCAATTCCATGGCCATGTCACCTGTCTCCATGCCTGAAAAGCCCTTCGATTTCCGTGCCCCTCCCCCGTCTCCTATTGCTGCCGGCAGGAGATCCTCTGTCACCAACGATAATGTGCTTACAGAATTTCTCGAGCACTCACTCAGAGTACCTGATTTGATTTTACCCGATAACGTCTTTCCTAAGCAGAAATTTATCGACAACCCTCCAAAGATTGATTTCGAGTCATTAAATTGTCCCGATAGCGATGCGTTTCCCAGGATTTTGGATTCTATAGCAACAATCGGGTGCTTTCAGTTGGTGAACTGTGGAATTCCAAGCGAGAGTATAAAATCAGCATTGGAAAAGGCCGCCGGAATTTTCAAGGTGCCACCAGAAAAGCGGGCGGCGGTGACAAGGTCGCTGGAGAAGCCATACGGATTCGAGGAAGTTCATGGTGAAGAAGACCATGAATTGAGTGAGGAGTTTTTGTGGTGCAGAGATGGAAGCTTGAAGTTGGACATGGAGGGAATTTGGCCGCTGGGGTATTCCAATTTCAGGTAATTAATAACTGAACTTGTGGTCTACTTGTACCATTTTCTCCGGGGAAATTGTAGAGCTCTACTTAATGTCATTCTTCAAAACTGCAGTGAGAAAATGGAAACCCTGATGGCCAATATAGAGAAGATCGCCGAGAAAATTCTTGCAGTCGTTAGAGAAAATTCTCCCAGAAAATCAGCGTTCGGAGATGATACGGCGGAGGGGCATGAACATCTTGGCTCTGTTTGTTATCTATACAAGCACAAACACGACATATTGAAAGATCGGTGGGCTGGATTCCTGAGATATGATGTGATCAGGATGCTGATAAGAGGAATCGATTACTCGCATGCCTTGGGCTTGCATGTATGCGATGGCTCCACAGAGTTTCATGTTTACTCCAAGAAAAGCTGGGTTTCTTTCTCCCCAGATGAACATGCTTTGGTCATCACCATTGGAGACCAAGTACAGGTAATTCAAAATATCTGAGATATACTAGTTTCTTTTTTTTTTAAAAAAAAGAGATTTTGATATTTAATAATATAATGAAATTAACTACTAAAATCTTCACATTAATCAATAAATTATTAAAAAAAGTCTTTGATTTCCTATTAAAAAGATGAACACAGACTCAGAGGAATTTTTTCCAATTCAGGTACTCTCTTGTGCAGATTGATGGAG
Organism: Moringa oleifera; assembly: GCA_021397835.1. Lineage (NCBI taxonomy): Eukaryota > Viridiplantae > Streptophyta > Magnoliopsida > Brassicales > Moringaceae > Moringa > Moringa oleifera. Next base: position 1,633,042 of record JAJFZO010000065.1, read on the forward strand.
GAATGAAAATAGCTTCTTCTTCTTGTTCAGGTTCATAGATTTTTGTTTTTGATTGACAGGCAGGGAGTGGGGGGAAGTACAAGCATGTGATCGGGAGGCCCATATACAAAGGTGAGAAAGAGGAGACTCTGTCAATGGCATTCCTGTATTCACCTCCAGCTCCAGGCACCACAGGCAGCCCTCGCCAGAAAAAGGAGAAGACTATTTCACTAAGCCAACAAGCCTTGGTGGCTTTAGTTTTAACTCTTTTGTACCATTTTTTGGTTTATGTTTCCAAGAAAGTTTGATGTTTCTGGAAATTCATTTATCCATACAAGTTATATATTCATGTTACATCAATGTTGGTTTACCAATTTAATTATGCTGAGTGCCACTTTGGGATATAACAGCATGAGTAGTGTGATAAATAATAAAAATATCAATGTATTTTTTGCTCATGAATAGGCTCATAATCCATGCATTAACAGCATTCAGAAGAAGCTAACCAAGGAACGATGTTATTTGGTAGTTAGGGCCTGTATATTAAGAAAATTTTTAAATTCTAATTGGAATACTTTCTGAGCAGTAATTAACTCAAGAATTATACTATATTTATCCAAGATAAATTGATATATTAATCAAATAAAGCGCGATTCAGTAGTTGGCATGCATAATTGTATTATGTACATATATGAATCTACAATTAATGTATTGGGTTAATTTTTTTATTCGAAACTGAAACTATTTTAACTTAAATATCAGAGTTACAAATTTGGAGAGATCTCCAAACAAGTTTAGTACCTAATGCAATAGGTAACTTAGTCATTCTATGTGCTAGCTTTCTTACCCTGCTTGGTGCATGATAAAAGGAGCAAGCCTTGCAGCTTTAAGGCTAGGGGAATAATGTCTGAATAGAGCCCTCCACATTTGTGCATAGTGTCTGCACCTTTTCGAAGTTCCTGGACAGCTAAGAGGCAGTTGCTTTCAATCTAGAGACATTGGCAATTATTTTGCAAGGCAATCTCCAACCCAAACTTGATACCGAATAGTTCACCTTAGAAAGTCGAAGAAACCTGTCTGATACTACGGTCACACTAAGAGCACTTAATCTGAATTTGACTTGGCCACGACGTCCAGAATTGCATGTTTTGATACGGCCTGATAAAAAGCGTCAGAATTGAGTTTTGTCCTTCCTTCCGGCAGTGGCTGCAATTGACCAAGTTTTGTAGATGGCAGGGAACGAGTGAATACCTCTAGCATGTCTCCAGCTCTTCGTCCGCCCCCCATGATCATGGATTCAGGCATTTCGCATGTCATCTCGAAACATGTTCTGTTTCTTTTCATCCAAATCTCCCTGCAGCGGTTCAGAGACACCTCAACTAAGTCTCTCTCACGCACATAAGTAAAAACCTTCCTCCTACAATTCTCTGTCAATGGATATGTTGTTTAGGAAAATTCTTATGCCCTGGTAATAGGGCCTCCCATGCTCTTATGCTGAAGGTACATTGGAAAAGCAGGTGAGGCAGGGTTTCTTCATGGGAGCCACACATTATACAGTTCCTATCTGCCAGAATGCCACAACTGTTGGTCATTGTCTGAGTAGGAAGAACGCCCAATAGCATACGCCATGCATGGACCTATACCCTGCGTGAGGTCTTTACCTTCCATATTGTCTTCCACAACCCTGATATGGAAGTAGGGCACGGGACCTCTTTGTTCACTACTTGGCAATCCACATGATACCTTGACTTAACAGTATACTGTTAGTTGTATATTTTAACCATATCAATTTTTCTTCCATAGGTGAAGCACTGAGTGGGATAGCCAACATCGTCGCTTCCTCCTCTAGGCGGAGAAGCTCCTTTATTATCTCTGTATTCCATTCCCTATCTTCATGCGTGATGAAGCTGTTAACCAGAATTTTTCTAGTTCAGCTCGGAGCTTCAACTTTAAACCAACTAGCCCATTCTGTTTGGACTGCCCAAGAATCATAGGGACCCCAAGGTAGAGATCATTCAGCAAATGTTTTTAAACTCCCAGTATTATTTTGATGGATGCCCGTCTATTCTCCTAAACATTGGTGCTAAGGTAAATGGCAGACTTCATCAAATTTATCTGCTGTCCTGAGGCCATTTCATACTGGTTTAACAGGTTTAAAACTACTCGACGCTCCTCTTTTGTGGCCCTGAAAAAAACAAGTTATCGTCCCCAAAAAGGTGTGATATCTTAGGATCGTTTCTTGCTGCCTCGATGCCATGCATTTTCTTTTTGGACTCCGCCTAGTGCAACAGAGATGAGAGTCCTTCTGCCCACAACAAGTAAAGATATGAAGATGAAGGATTGCCTTGTCACAGTTCTCTACTTAGCTTAATTGGTCCATGCTATTGCCCATTGATTAAAAATTCCGTTCAATGGGGTCATATGCCTTATTCATATCTAGCTTGATTGCTATATGGCCATTTAAGGCCCTTTTTTTTTTCATTGAATGCAAATTCTCATAAACCACCAACGTATTATCTTTGATATGTTATCCTTTTAAAAATATTGACTAGGTAGAGCTAATAAGGTTTGATAGTATAAATTGTAGTCGATTGGTAAGGACTTTAGAAATGAGCTTGTATATTACATTGCACAAACTGATGGGTCTGTAATCTATTAGGGCATGTAGGGTCCTTAATCTTCGTAATCAATGCCATAGTTGTGTGGTTGATCTTTGCTAGGGAACTGCCTTAATTTGTTTAGAAGGTTGCAAATATACTTTACTACTTCCTATGCCATTATACTTCAATACTTTTGATTAAAAAAAGGCATTCAAGTCGTTTGGCCTTGGTACTTTACTAGACACTATTTGTTTGAGAGCATTTAGCACTTCAACACAATTAAAGCTTCTACTTAATAGGGCTTCTTATGATAGGTTGAGTTTCCTCTTAATTAATTTCTTAGCATACCTTGGTAATTTTAGATGGATTTGAAGAAGTGAATAGACTCGTAAAATAGTTTACAAAGACTACCCCTACATCTACTTCATTATGTAACCAATGTCCTTTTGAGTTTTAACTTTGGTAATTCTATTGATTCACCGATGCCTAAAAGCACTTGAGTGAAAAAATTTTGTGTTACAATCACCATACTTGACCTCCGATGCCACATTGGTTCCTCTCATTTTAATTGCTCCTTACATGTTTCTACTTTATTTGTATCCTTCACTCTATTTCTTATATTCAGTAGCCTTCCTAGTTTCTTTTATAGTTGATTTATCTAGGACGAGTGGTTCCAAATACTTGCTGGTTCCATTCTAAGAAAGCCTGCTCACAAGATCATACTTTATGTTCCAAATCAACAATATTTGCATTAGATAATAGAGCGCCCCAATTATCAGAAACAACCTTTTCAAAGCCTGGATGCATCGTCCATATATCCTCAAACTTAAACATCTTTTCCTTGATACTTTCACAACTTGTACTATAAGAAAGAAATATTGCTAGGTGATTAGATAAGGAAACAAGAAGATGATACTCATAGAAATTATGGAATAGCTTTAACCATGCTCGGTTGGCGAGCCCCCTATCCAGTAATTCTTGTATCAATGTAGAGCTTGAGCTTCTCATCCAAGTAAACTTAGGCTTGAGAAAAGGATTTCATATAAGCCACAATCCATGGTAGCCTCAGTAAAGGCTTGGGAGTGGAGGCAACCTCTTAGCTTTTCATCAAACAAGACAATCTCGTTGAGAATCCCTTGTACACACCCAAGGTAGTGTAGATTGCAAATGCATGTTTGCATTAAGTTCCATGATGCGGAACATTCATGTACTTTTAGATGACCACAAAATTCGGTGAAGTGCCATTGTAGTTACTGGGTCAAGTCAAGGATATGTGCATCAATGTGATGCTTCAAGAATGGTTAGCGATTGATACTTATCTCATCTTTCCAAAGAAGTGCTAGATCCTTATTTTTCTTTCTCCTGATCGCTATTTAGTAAAATATTACTACTTTCTATGTATTGTTGGCCTTTAGCCCTAGAAAGTTGCTTCCATTTTGAATTTTTTTTGAAGAAAAAGCCACATATGAAGCTATCTTTTCCTTGACGTATGTATGGCTTATATGGCCAACATTTTCCTCAATAGTCAAAGTTGTGGAGAAAGGTTTATAACCTTTCGTGGTTTTCTAGTAGGGAACTTTAAGTGATTTGAGCACCTTTATGTGAATATCGTAGTTGTATGGATGGATCATTTTTAGAAGCCAAAGATTTCTTTTTTATTTCGTGTGGGAATCTTTGCCACGATCTTAGTATCCTCATGGTCCATGATTTGCTTTCCTTGATCAAAAGTTGCTTACTTCATGCAAGATTCGGTATGTTCTCATGATGTTGCCACCATTTTAGGATATTGAAATTATTGCAGAACTTCTCTAGATTTCATGCAATGAAATGGACCATTTTGAATTTTCTCAACATTGGAAGTTTGGAAGGATCTCCTTGTTGGTGTTGTATTTCCAACATGGTTAATGTTCTTTGGCCCCGAATTCTGAGGGTTGCTTAAGGATCGCACCAAAATTAGACCATCAACCCTCATCTAAGGCCCACATTCCTCATGACTCCAATGACTTCTCTGCATATTGGTCGCATCTGAGACTGATATTCCTAGTGATCTAATAGCCCACACTTGTAATAGAAATCAAGCAATCTTTCATACTTGAAAAAGAAAATTTGTTTCTGACCTTTAGGCAATGCTAGACGACTATATAGTTTCAACAACTTTAGGAGGTTAGTTGGTACTCGAACCCTTAGGCATCTCCTAAAAGCTGTTTTGTCACTAGTTATATCAATTTCCTCTACATTGCCAATGGACTCCCCTATTATTGTACTAACAGTAGCATTCATATGTAGCATCGATAGCTTGTGAATTTGGGCCCAAAATAGGCACCAATTCATGGATATGCTTTTTATAGATGAACCTTCATCTAACTCCTTTAGGACCAGTAATGATTTATTGAATGATCATGGTTGACATGCTAGCATTTGATCTTTCTCTTTTTGATATCCAAACTAAAACACACAAGTTCTATCTCTTACTGCCTACACTTGGACTCCAATAAATGATCGCCAAACTTTTGATAACATTGACTCCATTGCTTTAGTATTTTATTGTCTTTTCTATGGTAGTTTTCTTAGCAAACAATTCTTTCATGCATCAATGGTTTCATCTATCCATTCTTTTTCTATGGCCATATCACTTTGTTCCTTATATGTTAACTTCAGCTTTCGCCATAGCTTTTCCATGTCCTTCTCCATTAAACTGATGTCGATAATTTCTGTAGTAATGGCTTTACTCAGTATGGAAAGTGATAGTTGAATGAAACAAGCAACCTCACAGACTTGAACGAATTTAGACCAAAGCCTTTTAGGCATGGTTCTAAAGGCACCAACTCTTACTAGAACGACATTAAGAGAGACTAATAAGTGAATTTAGGTTATTATATTACAAAATTTTATATTTTGTATAATTCTTTAAATTAAGTTTTTTGAAAAAATTAAATTAATTTAAGACTCATATTTTATTTTATTTTTAATATGGGACTTTTTTTTTACTATAAATTTATTAATTTTAATGCTCATGATTTGAATATATGAAATAAGGATTACACCCATGTAACCTTATATGGATGCTTTATTTTTTTTTTTAATTAGTTAAATTAAAATGACAAAATGTATGATATTATATATATATATATATATTACTTTAATTTTTATATTTTATAAAAAAATAATAAAAAATAATGATTAACTACTATAAGAATATAACTGTCATTTCGTGCAATACAAATTATAAATATTAAAGTTTATGGAATCTATTAAATGAAAGTCTTATATTGAAAAAAAAATCAAAATTTAAGTTTTTTATAAATCTTAATTTAAAAATTTATGCAAAATATAATTTTCTAAAATATAATTAAACATTACATTGAAATTATAAAAATCTAATATATATATATATATATATATATACACTTATTAAAGCATTTAATGAGTTTTTTAGGTGTTAACATCAACATCTATGTGATACTAATGTGAATATTAAATTATACACATATTATAATATTTTTATAATTTTAAAATTTAAAAATATATTAACATTGATAATCTTTATTAACATAATATATCAAAATTTTAAATAATTTTTATCTACAAAATTTAATTTTGAATTGATAATATTTTAAATTTATATTTAAAGATATTTACATGAACAATGTAATTTTGACTTTTAATTAAGTGAAAATTCTTATAAAAAATATTTTGAAATTTAAGTGGACTAAAATTTCTTTTTCTTTTAATCTTTTTAATTTTAAAAACATTTATATCCTAAATGTTTTTATTTAATTTACACATTTGAAATTTAAAGGTATATTAATTAATTTGATAAATTTTACCAAAATAACTTTGATGATAAGTCTAATCTTGAAATTATAAGGTTTTAAACTAACTATAATTTGTAATTTAAATCTTAAATTTAATAGTAAGTTTAACGTGAAGATGTTCATTTTATATATATCTTTTATCCCTTCAAGCATCAAAAGTTTTTATATGTATATATGCTTTAACCCTTCAAATATCAAAAGTTTAGCTGGAATTGGGTTTCTTCATGAAGTTGAGAAATTTAGGTTTGCTTATTAAATTATTTTTAATTGATATTTGTTAATAACTTATTTTATAAGATTTAAAAATTCAACTATTTTAATTTGGTAACCTATATATATTAATTTTTAATTGTTCACGTAAAAAAATTAATTACTAATTTATGTTAAGTATATTAAAAAAGTTATCTATTTTAATTGAAAAATCTCTTTAAGATAAAAATTATCTTCCATTATTGGGTTTAATGTTTTAAACCCTTTTGATCAATTCCTCCCCAAAATACCTTCGCTTTGCAAACCTGTGCCCCTTTTGCACAATTGCTGACATGAGAAAAAAATCTTTCTTTTTGCTCATTTCTATCACCTTCACACTTATTTCACTTTTAAAACATTTTCTCTTTCTATTTTTTTTTTTAAAATTCATGTTTGAAACTCATTTCACAATGTAAATTTATTGCATTACATTAAAGCATAAAATTAAATTTGATTTTTTTATCTAAGATATAGTTGTTGTATATTATATTTTTTTTAAAAAATATTTGATAATATTATATAGATATATAATGATATATGTGTTTTACATTGAATTCATACTTGACGATCATTTTTTGTGAGGCACTAATACATTATGATAATACTTAGATAATTACATAAACATTTTGTATATGCATATTGTATATTAGTAATAGTTTTATATAATAACTTCACGTTGTGTGACTTATGTCGGATATAGGTCCAATCTGCATGTGATACAAACGTGTTTAGTCCACTAGAGACATATATATTGTTATTTTTTAGATTGCTAGCGTGCTTTTGTCTTGTATGGATTTTATTTGGCAAGCTAAGGTGTAATGACTTATTATGTAGTTCTCATGCATTATTATCTTTCATAATGAATTACTATGAATTTGTATACAATTGGTATATTTTGGACAATTATATATGTGTCATGAGTTATATATGTGCTATTATTTTGTATAAATTGCATTTGTGAATGATGTGGAAATATCCTATTATATTAATGAACTATGGTGCATTATTACATATACATAGTGTTTTATTAAATTGTCATAGTGAATGTTATGCTTTTGCAGTGAATTATTATGTGAGACACGCCTTATATTATTATACATTTAAGCTGGTTTTTGAAACTCATTATATTTATCGAAACTAGGGTTTCGATTAGGACCCTTAGCATGAGAAAATTTAGGAGTTATCACCAATTGTCCAAGTGTGATTACTCACTAATTAAAAGTTACTGATCTTTTTTGTTTTTTCAAGAAAATATAGGTTCTGGAGTTGGTCACATCCGGGGAAACCAAAATTGGTTTCTAGAGTTATTTTTTTTTAATTCGTTAGAGTTTCAAAATATAATTTATTAAAAAAATATTTTTGGAAAGGCATTAGGATTTTGTACTTGTTCCATTTAATGACCTTAAGAAAGTGTTTTAGAGGACTCACCCTTGAGAGAGTCAAAACCCTCCTCATCTTTAGGGACTTAGTCATCAGCTATTGAGCCCTATTCCTTAGGCTGCAAACCCAAATAACCTTACCAACACAGCCTCTAATGCAAAGGCTTCTTTAGTTAATGAGCTCCTTAATGTTTCAAGTTTGTATTTGTCTTTAGTTATTTTGAAAATATGCTTTAAGTTATCTACTTTTAACTTATGCTTATGTTTTTTTATAGGTGTGTAGACTAAAGATAACAAGAGCCAAAAAAATCACTACAGGGTCTTCTACTAGAGGCTGTAGCTATACTATAACTTTGTTGGCAAAGGCAATAAGGGGCATAGACTCCTGTGACCTCCGAGTTCCTTTCTTTTATTGATTCTGGTCTTTTTCAAAGCAAATTCTACTTTTAAAGGACAAAAAATAGTGAATTCAATAGTTTTTCAATGAAAAACTTTTACCTAATGATGCTTAGACCTTTGCATCGCCAAAGAAAGGTTAAAGAGTTAATAATCTTTTATTAAGGTAAACCTTTGTCTTTTTTTATTATTTTATTATTATTCTTTCTTTAGTTAGTTTTAACACTAACTTGGTGTGGTTGTAGGTCTTAATGATACTTTAGTAATTCTTCAAGATTATGTACAGTGTACCTGTGCAAATAATCTTTTAAAGAAGGCTGAGGAAGCTCTTTAAGAGGTTAAGAGTAAAGGCTAAGAAATACAACAAACTATTTCATCCTTGACTACAGCTAAAGAGAAGTTAGAGCAGGAGGTGGCCTTATGGATAGCAAAAGCTGAGAGAGTAAAGTTAGAAGCCACCTTGCAAGTTTAACTAGCTTAGAAGAATCATATATGGGAATTAGAGAACCTAAAGGTTAATGTTGTCATAGTGGCAAAAGTCTTTAAGGTCAACCATTCTAAAGCTTTAGAATCAACTAAGAAGGTAATTATGGAGGATTTGAAGAAGATTACAAAATTCAATGAGTGGTTGACGTTAATGTGAGTTTATTTTCTTGGGATACTCGGAGGGTCATTAGAGATGGAATCTTTTCCAAAAACCCTAATATGGGATAAGATTTCATCAAGGTGAGCCTTACTCCTATTGTAAACTTGTAAAGCCAAATTTCATATTTAAACTTGCCTTATCTTAGATTCTATTTGAAATTGACAAGAAGGCCACTAGTCCTTAGAGTTGTCTTTTTCTTGTAATTTCTAATTACATGTTTGTACTCTTATTTGAAGTTTAATGAAATACATTTGCTTTTTAAGACTTGTTTCATTTGTGTCCCTAAATGATTCTATTTTATTTTGTTAGACCTTTATTTTTGAAAAAGTAACTAACTTTCTAAACCTTTAAGACCTTTAATACTTTTAAAGTTTTAATATTATAGTAGCACTTTAGAGTTCTTTAAGCTTTATAAATCTCAAAATCTTCTTATTATAGTAATCGTTTTAGAGCTTTTGAGATCATAAAGATCTTATGTTTCAGTACCTTCAAGAGCTTCTTAAGCTCTGAAAACTTACAAACTTTTAAGACCCAACACTTACATTCATATGCAATATGTATTTTAGTGACCCTTCAAACCATTTAGAGCTCTTAAAGTTTAAAAATCCTTATAGTGATTTTTTGAAGCTTTAGAGCTCTAGAAGCTTCCAACTTTTGATATTAGTTTCTGGTTTAATTTAAAGGGAAACAAAGGGGCAAAGATGATAATATTTCTTTGTTAATGCTTGTTTTTTAAGGTTTAAAATTTAATTCTTAATTATTGATAAATTATGGTTCATTTTGTCACTTGCCAAATATCAAAATTTGATTGATAATTTAAAAAATATTTTAGACTTTTATGTAACTTTTGCTCTTTTTTTTACAATAAAAAAAGTTATAACTTGTTAATTTAACTTATAAACAAAATAATAATAATATTATGATCATTTGAATAAAATTACATGTTCTTATAACCAGTCCTTGTTTTTTTAATTGTAATATTTGTTTATCTTACTAACATGAAATCATTGGTTCTTTTATCACATAAATATTTTATATTTTTTTCATAAATTATCAAATTAATAAAGTACATTATGTCATAGTTTTGTTTTTTTAACGAAAATATCATACATAATTAAAATGTGCATCAAACATCCACTTTCGCATAAAAAAAAAACATATATATCAAAATAGAGAGAGAGGTGCTTGATGAAATAGTAATTGGCTTAGGTTTTTTGTGCTTAAATTACAAACGTGTTAATATTTTAAGTTATTAAAATTGAATGTTTTGACATTAGATATTCTTTATGTTAATAATAAAAACATAACATTATCTTAATTAATATTATATTATAATAAATAGTACTGGTTTTAAAGTTTTGACTATATCAATTGGACTTCCACATTATATAATTATATATTTTTCAAATAATATAAAAATTAAAAATTCAAATATTTTATTATATTATTAATTATAAAAACTCATTTGGATGAAAATCATTTAAAATTTTACTTTCTATTTTTTATTTTCGAACAAATTTTAATTTTTAAAATATTTTTCAAACAAATGTTCATCTATCAATTTAAATCAAATTAAATTTTATTAAAAAATTTAAATATTTAAAATATTTAAATTAAAAATTTTTATAAAAAATTTTAACTCAAAATTTTTGTAAAAAAAATTCAAACTGTCATTACAAAAAAAATCTAAATTTTTTTAGCACTTAAAATACATTTTTTTAATAAAAATTCATATTATTAAAAAAATTTAAAAATTCATAAAAATAATTAATTAATTGAATTTAAAAAACAAAATAAAAATAAAGTTAAATATAAACATGAGTCACATTGGTAGAATATGATTAATTTAATAATTTAATAAGTTTTTAGGTATTTCAATAATAAAAATATGATTAATTTTGAATTTCAAAAATTTTTAAATCAAAGTTTAATTCAAAAAATTTGATAAATTGAATTTATTTAAATATATTTTAAGAATCAAAATTTAATTTTTTATAAAGTAAAATTTAAATTTTAAGAATAACTTTTATATAAAATATATTTGTACATCAACTAAAAACGAAAGACAAACCAGTAAAAAACTATGTTACAACTTGCGTACAAGATATTAGTTGGACATAACATTATGAATGCATGAGCATGTACCTAAACATGAGTTCACATTGATAGAATAAAATGAAATTGATTATTGATTGAGCAGCACATTAGCCTTGACAGACTGCCGCTTGGTCATGGGTGATTCAATCATGATTTAAATAAATGTTTTTAATTGTTCACATTTTGCAATTCCTCTTTTAAAACCTCATGTGAAACCAATTGACGGATCACAAAATCTAAAATAAAATGAAAAAGGATACCCATATGTAAACCTAAATCAAAAAGTTAAATTCAAGTCATTCAAAATTGAGATTAAAATTTATTATTGATTTAAGTTGTATTAAATTTTTAGTAAAATTAACAATGCATGATAATTTGAAAAAATTAATAATTTAAATTATTTTATTTTTATTTTTATATTAATATTATACATTATTAAACACTTTTATAATTTTTTTAAAAATTTAACATGAAATTCAAATCAATAAAAATTTTTATCCTTTAAAATTGAGATTATTGAGACCCACCATCAAATCCTAATCAGGTGGCTGTGATTCTCGATCCCCACCACAAAAACCATACACCAACGCCTACGCATCTATTACCACATTTCGTACATCGGGGCAGCCCTTCGTGGGTAACATTGCCAGAAGCCCAACTCCAAGTCCTTTTATGTAATTTCACAATAACAAAAATGAAACTTGCCCAGCTTCCTTATCTGGCCGTCTATTGCATACTGCCCAACGATGGATATTAACCCACGCAATAAACTTCCATTTTCCCTTCGTTTGTATTTTTGGACCAAGCAAACTTATTTTCCCCAAATGAAAATTCTTTTCTTTTCTAGGTTCTCCGTAAGCACTCAAAGGGTCTCTTTTTCCTTTCTCTCTCCCTCTGACTCTCTTGAGATCCCTAAACCATAACCATCATCAAAACCCTAATTCTTTGCTTTAATCGGTGCTTCTGTTCTGCGATATATAGCGTCCAAGTCAAGATTTTTATCCATTCTACCTTCAAACTGGATTTGTTGATGTTGTGAGGATCACTGCGAGATCAATTGTATTCTTTTCGGTGAAGTTGTCTATTCTTGTTCCAAGATTGTCATTACCTGATTCATTGATCGATTGTGTGGTGAAGGAGAGAGGTCTTGATTGTCTTGAAAGAGGATTTAGGGTTTTGTTGTGATGAAAATCGGAGAATGAACGATGCCGGTGCTGCGTAGCGGAGTGCGCAGGGGCCGGGGAGCAGCGAAGCAGCAGCAGCAGCAGCAGCCGCCGAGTCCGATCGAGGCAGGAGAGGCGATTGCGACGCGAACAAGGAGGAGGCGGGCGGCGGCGGCGGCGGCAGCAGCGGTGGTTCCAAAGAGCAACAACAACGATAACAACAACGACAAGCGCGAAAACAACAACTACCACAACAAGCAGCAGGAGCAGCAGGTCGATGAGAATAGAGTTGTGGCGGCAAAGAAGGAGGACAACGGCGGGGCTTTGAGGGAAGGACTAAGAGCACCCGCTGCAGGTGGTGCTGGAGGGGAGAAAGAGGAGGTAGGGGAGAAACCCATGGATGAGTTCGATAGCGGAGGCCGCAGTAATGACAAGGGGAATGCTGCTGAAGATGAGGGAAGCACAGCACCGCTTCCTGAGAAGGTCCATATTCTCTTTTTAAATTTCCTTATCATCTTTGACCATCGCTTTTGTACTTCAGTTAGTCTTAATTATGTTATGTTGTAATGTTCTTGTTTGCATATCCAATTTTGTGGGTGTGATTTTTATTGTTTAAGGTTGTTCAGCTGTTAGAATGGAAGGATATTAGGAAATCTTACATAGTTTTGGGCGAAAAACTCCTTTTACTTTTCCCGTGAATGCGATTTCCTGGATTTAGAGCCATTGATGGTTTAGCTGGTTTTGAAGAATTGAAGTGGTTGTAGACTTTTCCTGACAAATTTGTGGTCTTTCTTCATTATTCAGTATGTAGGGCTTGAAGTGAAGTACAGATCATCTGTTTGCAGAAATTCATATTTATGAATTTCTTTCTATTTTTTTAGTTGTTTGGGTATGTAAAACTGAACTTGTCCATAAATGGGATCATGGTGTAATTTGGTCTACATTTATGTCTTTCACTTCTGAGTCTTTACACTTGTTTACTTGATCATCTTGCAATACACAGTGTCTTATTTGCTCTTTTCCTTAGCTTATGCTCTTTTTGAGCTACTGTTGGAGGCAAATATTCTTAGAGAAATAATTATAGCAATAAAGGTATCAATTTTTTAAGGCCTTAGTTGCCAGAACGTTCACGATGAAAAGTTGCATCTGCTATATGCTGTACACATGAGTGATATTGCATTATGAATACAAGATTATTTTTGTAATAAGCCTTAGTTAAGATTGTGGCATACTCTTGTATCAAGAGCTTAGTAATTAAGATGTAGGACCTTAGGATTTCTCTTGGTATAACTAGCCAAGTAGGATTATTCTGCCTAAGAGGATCATGGTTGTAAGAGCTAATGCAATCTTGAAATGAATGATGATGTAGGCATAGAAAAAAGTAAAATTTTTGTGAAGAAAAAGGATCTGTTGAAGAAATGCTAGAATCACAAAGAGCTAATGTATCCAGGTTTGATGTTGTACAGAATTTTTTTGAAAGTCTGCCAGCGATATTATAATCTATTTGGAATTAAAAATCCGACTTTAGGAGTTAGGATCCTTGCATGGATATGATCACACAAATTTAACTCACCAATGTTGTTCGTGTTTTAGTGGTGGTACATGCAGTGTGCTATTTCTGCTGCATTTGAAGGCATATTGATGGCATATTTTGGATAAATTGGCTTGAATGATTGATTTGTGAACCTTTCACTGTGTAGTAAATTATTTCTTTTGAACATTTGTTATGGCTAAAGCTTCTTATGTTTGTTGCTGTTCTGTAAGTTAACTATAGTTTGTTATTATTAGTTGGTATAATTTCTACTCTCAATCTCAAGATGTTTGCTTTTCTGTCCTGTCAGAACATATTGCCTGCAGGCAGCACATGATTTTCACCTGAAACACAATTAAATGATTATCATAACCTTAATTGTACTATGATTTTTTTTTCTGTCTTTTTGTTGTATTATATATTTTACTTCCTTGATATTTAAATTTCCTGGCATAATATTAAGTTTTTGTTGAGTATTTTCCTTTACCATTTTGCCACATGTGATCTTTTTCCTTATAATTTTTTTCTCCTATTGGTGTACTACGATTTTTGAAAGTTGATGTCATTTATGCTTCTCTGGAACTTTGTTGAGGTATCATAGTTGGTTTTAGGTTTCAATATTTTCTGTCTATCATTTCTATATATGTAAAAAAAGTATTTATCATATGGCTCTTCCTCCCTTGCTCTTGCTCAGTGATTTTTCGTTGTTTTTTCTTTCTCAGGAAAATCTTGAGGTTTACTTGGTATAGGACATATATCTTCTGCTTTACTCTTTCTGACCTGTCTTTCTTCTTCTTTAAGGGCTGTCATTTCCATTCTGAACTTTGTATAAAATTTTCAATTATCGTAGTCACTGGTTTTATTTGCTTTTGATAGATTGAACATATTTCTGCATTGCATGGCTACAGGTACAAGTTGGGGGCTCCCCTGTGTACAGGTTAGATAGAAAGTTGGGCAAGGGTGGCTTTGGACAAGTGTATGTTGGTCGACGTGTTTCTCCTGTAAATACAAATGAGAGAACTGGCTCAGGTGCTTTGGAGGTATGTACTCTATTGTTAAGTTTTTCTTCTATATGTAAGTACAGATGTATTGAACATGTGGTAATCTTTATTTTCAGGTAGCTTTAAAATTTGAGCATCGAAGTAGCAAAGGATGTAATTATGGACCACCATATGAGTGGACGGTTTACACGTGAGTAGGATACTTTACCTCGCTCTTAGCATATACTACTGTTTATGTGTATCTACATGTCTTTGTGAATCTATTGTGCATTCATTGTGTTTTGCACAGCAATCTTGGTGGCAGTCATGGTGTACCGAGAGTGCATTACAAGGGCAGGCAAGGTGACTATTATATAATGGTATGTCAGCCTTTTTCTCTTCGCCCACTTTCATTCTTCTTGTCTGGGTTGTTATTCATGGAGCTCGTTTGCAGGTAATGGATATGCTAGGGCCGAGCTTGTGGGATGTCTGGAATAGTAACTCTCACACGTGAGTTCATGGAAAAATGACTTGCAAATTTTTTCAAGTTTTTTCCTTTTATGCATCTCTATCTATTACCGTTTCCTGCATTTTAATGGCTGACATCTTACAGGATGTCCATTGAAATGGTTGCTTGCATTGCCATTGAAGCAATTTCCATATTGGAGAAAATGCATTCTCGAGGGTAAGATGTTTTTATGTTGCAAGTTGAATATGCCATGTAATTGTAATATTGTTCTTTCTTTTTATTTTACCCCCTTTCTTTGTATTGCTTTGCTAAGTTGGAGTGTCTTGACCTGGAAAAAGTTGGCTTTGTTTTTCCTTTCTTTAGGTGGTGTTGTGTCATCTTTATGTATGATTATTTTTTCATCTAAATTTGCTGGAGGAATTTCTTTTTGAGGGAACTAATTAATACATCAACTACTATATGATCTTTAGATTATTATTCAGCATGAAGTTTTTATTTGTGAAGGAACTCTTGAAAATTGTGGACCTATTTGCATGCTAGTCATCTAGTGTCCTCTCATAGATTTAACTTCACATGTAGGTCATATTTTAAAAACATTTTTAGCTTACTATTGCTTAATACCAATAAATGATTTGATTACATTCAAAAGGATATTTGACATTTTTGAAGCTGTAAATGCATACTTCTGGCAGGTATGTGCATGGAGATGTAAAACCTGAGAATTTTCTGCTTGGTCCTCCGGGAACTCCTGATGAGAAAAAACTGTTCCTTGTTGATCTTGGATTAGGTAATTCATGAATCTGTTTAATGTTAAGAACTTAGTTTTCAGCACTTTCCAGTTATTCTTAATATGCCCTGTTCTGTGGAAACAGCTACTAAATGGCGAGATAATTCAACTGGTCTGCATGTTGAGTATGACCAAAGGCCAGATGTTTTCAGGTCTATTAATAGCACTCGGATGGTTTTTGAAAATATTTTTATATAAACAATTTACCCTGGTATTGTTTACATTCCACTGATATAAGATTACTATTTCAACAGGGGGACTGTGCGTTATGCCAGTGTTCATGCTCATTTAGGGCGAACGGGTAGCAGGAGAGATGATCTTGAATCTCTTGCATACACGCTCATTTTCCTTCTTCGAGGTCGTTTGCCTTGGCAAGGGTACCAGGTTAGTCCTGTTTCTTTACTGTGATTGAAGTTTTTGTCTTGTCTTGTGCATAAAATTTTGATTTAATGCTGATTAAAAATAAAATAAAATAAAATAAAATATTGATTCTGTGATATTGTTAGGGGGAGAATAAAGGCTTCCTTGTTTGTAAGAAGAAGATGGTGACACCTCCAGAAGCTTTGTGTTGTTTCTGTCCTCAGCCTTTCAGACAGTTCGTTGAATATGTGGTAAATTTGAAATTCGATGAAGAGCCCAACTATGCAAAATACATTTCTCTCTTTGATGGGATTATTGGCCCAAATCCCGACATCAGGCCAATCAACACAGAAGGTGCACAGAAGGTATTAAAGATGTTATTTCTTTCTCTTTAGTGAAGAACGAAGATTTAGCTGGAGTTTTTTTTACTTGGCCATGGAAATAACTAGTGTATTTAGAAACTAGGAAGTTTGCATTTGATTTTTGTTTTTTTTTGTTTTTTGTTTTGGATATCACTGAGGTATTCGGATTTGAGAATCCATTCTCTTCAGGGCCTTGGGGCCTTGAATTTAACGACCTGGAAAGATTTTAGTTGCCTTGATAGGATTCAAACTCTGACATGGCTTGCAAGTTGATGCATGTTTACCAGCAGACTGAACTGTTCAGGGTTAATACAATTGTCACAAAACAAAATAGAAAAGATTCTCTCTCTCTCTCTCTCTCTCTCTGTTATTTTAACTTTTTATATGGACAATCCCTCTCATTTATGCAACGTGTGCTAAGATGATCCCATTGAATTTTTCTATGATAACATATTTTTGATGCGTTCTGAACTGCACTCTTCGTCTTGTCAAGCTCATTTATCAGGTTGGTCATAAGAGAGGTCGGTTAACCATGGAGGACGAAGAAGATGAACAACCAAAGAAGAAAGTCCGCATGGGCATGCCAGCAACACAATGGATTAGTGTTTACAATGCTAGAAGACCTATGAAGCAAAGGTATGTCCACACCTCATGTTCTGTGTCCTGTTCTATTTAGTCTTTGTTTTAAAAATCCTCCAAAATTTCTGCTTGTTTTTTCTGTTAATATTTATGGGTGTGTAATTTATCAAAAACATGGGAAAAGTTTTGTTTGGAATTGATGTTAGATTACTGTTTTACTGTCTTTACTATTGGTTTAGTAAAGACAAAAATGCAACATTGAAGCATAAAGATTAGGGGAGGATGAAAATTTGTTATTGTTGAATGTTTTAGGTATCACTATAATGTGGCTGATGCAAGGCTTGCCCAGCACATTGAGAAAGGAAATGAGGATGGCTTATTCATTAGCAGTGTGGCTTCATGTCAAAGTCTCTGGGCTCTTATTATGGATGCTGGCACTGGTTTCAATGCACAAGTCTATGAACTTTCACCCATTTTTCTTCACAAGGTAATGCTTTTGGTGCTAATTTTTGAAACTTCATTTTATTGCAATTTTCAGTGATGTAAATGATTTATTTGTTGCTTTCTTGTCTCTAAAGGAATGGATAATGGAGCAGTGGGAAAAGAACTATTATATCAGCGCAGTTGCTGGAGCTGCTAATGGAAGCTCTTTAGTAGTAATGTCTAAGGGTTAGTCTGGCTGCTGTAAAGTTAGTTTCTTGAGTTTTCTCAATTCTACGAAACTGACTTTATTTTGTTGTGTCAGGCACACAGTATTTGCAGCAGTCTTATAAAGTTAGTGATTCATTTCCTTTCAAGTGGATCAACAAGAAATGGAGGGAAGGCTTCTATGTGACGGCCATGGCCACCTCAGGGAGCAGATGGGCTGTTGTAATGTCTCGTGGTGCTGGATTTTCGGACCAGGTGACCATAATTTAATGATATTTTATCCACTGATGTGCAGCTGAGATGCATAGCTAACTGGATGAGTGTGTATAATGTTAGGTTGTGGAACTTGACTTCCTTTATCCTAGCGAAGGTATTCACAAACGGTGGGATAGTGGATTTCGAATCACTGCAACTGCAGCAACTTGGGAACAGGCTGCATTTGTCCTTAGTGTGCCACGAAGGAAACCTGTAGACGAAACACAGGAGACACTTCGAACTTCAGCATTTCCTAGTACTCATGTCAAGGTGGATTTTCTGTCTTGAAATTATTAATGTCCTTTTTCTCCCCTGTTCTTGCTTGGTTTGTGGGATCAAGGGTGTTACATCCCCACCTACTGGGGATGTTCTACTCTAGAGCTCTGCATTGAAAGGGAAGGTCTGATTAATTTCATTGTTTTCTTCCAGGAGAAGTGGGCAAAAAATCTTTATATTGCCTCTATTTGTTATGGACGAACGGTGTCATGAGCTACCTTAATTTTCTCAGTTTCCTGACCTGACAACTTTTGCAGTCTACCCAGTTGTGGCATCTGGCAGTCCAGTTGGGAAGCTGAAATCTTTTGGATTTAATTAAGTGGGATTATGTTAGGTTAGAGAAATTTTGATGAGTACAGGCTTTTAATTAATTGTAATCATGGTAAAAAAGCAGTTAGAGAAACCTAATGCCTTGTCTAACGAGGATCTATGTTTCACCAACAACTTGCTCTGATCAATCAAGGGCCGAATGGTGGCTCCTTGTTTTGCCTTGTATAGTCTTAGAGCAACAAGTACTTTGTTTTGTGGCACGAAATGGAAAGGCTGGCTTTTTTCATCATCTTACTTTGGGCTATGTGCAAGTTTTCATACAACTCCTTCAGGATGGTGGCTAATGCATGCTCGACTCAATTTGTCTGAGATACAAAGCCCATCTCTATTTGTAGTACTGAGTTGCCACAACAGGAAGGCTACTTCGGTTGAAGTACAATATTGCATTCTGCAACCCTATTAAGGGTATTCTTAAAGAATCTGTTTAAACAAACATTTGATTTTGCTTTTGCTTATTAGGCTTGCATCAGCACTGCTTAAATATATCATTCTGGCTCCTGTAAATGTTAATTATTTTTTACTCATTTTGATCTAGCTGTTTTTTTGATAAATAGTAAGAAAATTAAGCACCTCAATACATTGCTTTGCTTTTACAACTTCTGAAATGTTTTCTTATGATAAATAGAAGTTACATACATGATAATTGTACTGCTTTTAAAGTAACAGAGGCAATTCTATGGCTAAACCATATATGTTAACAGCTTTAATGCTGATGATGAGCTATGTGATGGCCTGCAACATAATGTCCCCAGTTGAACCTCCTCCTGGACAGGTGAAACTATTATCAGCTCGGGTGAAAAACATGTTGAAGTACCTGCATAGATAGAAGCTGTCCATGCAGGTGGGTGAATGCATACAGAGTGTAGATGTACCTTGGCACCATCATCATCATACTGAACCAAGAAGGTGCATGTGCATTTGCTGGCATCATGCATATGCCTCTGTATTTCCAAAACATGCGCATCACAGTAAACTGCTTGATGTTCTCTTTCCTATTAAATTAGTCAGGTAACACAAAATGCTTAGACATTATTATAGAACTTGTTAACAAATAGCCATGCCTCTCTTCACTTTCTTCTCTCCTTTCAGTGTTATCAACTGCCTAACCATGCATGCAACCAGGAGTCTCTTTCATAGTACCCATTTATCAAGCACAGCAGTGCGTGAGTAAGAGTGAGACGCTGGAAAACACAACAGACAGAAGAGAAGCAAACAGTATCCCATATATGTCTTATTTATTATGTCGGCACAGAATCATGATATTTGTCCTTCAGCATTTCCTTTCAACTGCAATTGTGAAGATATTTTAAAAGGAAAAAATACCTGGAAGCACAGCATATGATCTCCAACCTTGACCATGTGACACTCTGAAGGTTCCAAAGGAATAGATCGCTCACGTACTGCATCTATAACATTCACCCACTCATCCTCTTTGTATCCAAAGCCAGCAAATCGTACACGCACTTCCTATAACATGTAGCAAGTCAAAACACCTTTAACAACACTCCCCAGGGAAAGGTGAAAGCTCATATAGTTGCAGATAACATGAGAACTCTATGCGTTCTATACAAGCACAGAGAATATGAAGCATAGTGCATGGAAAAGATATCTCCTTGAGAGATAAACTTATCCTTCAAAAGGTGCTCCCTTCTAGTAAGTGTTTCCCAAGGAACTTACTTAACGAATTGGTTTCAAATGCCAGGCCCATCTTGTTGTCATGAACCAGGTTAAATACCAGCTTAAAACTAGCTATCATTAGAAAACTGAAGAAAGACATAAAAGGATCTGAAGACTAACTTTAAGTTGCAAAGCAAATAACTGTGGATAAAGCATGACAAATTACAGTTAACATGACTATAAATCAGTATAGAAGAATGCAAGGGCAGTTTACATAAACTTTAGTAGCAGGGAACTTTACATAGAAGAACCTTACAAGTTCACCATTACTAAGGACTCTGTGTGTGAGGAATGAGGCAACATCATACCTGAAACCCAAGAAATGTTAGATATGGATTACTGATCTAGAACACTACCAAATCCCAACACTGACAGGAAATTCTGCTGTAATGAGAACAAGATATTTTAAGTTAAACTATATCCAGTCGAAATGATACTTCCACAACAGAATTAGGACCTAGAGGGACTAAACCAATTCATTTTCTAGTGAGTGAGCTGCATCAATTCATACTCATTTCATTCAAGAAAAAAACAAAACCCGTTAACTCTAGCAAAAATTAAAGATCTTAAAACTACGCCATATTTAGACGAAATATGCTTGCTCCCAATATGAAAGAGGCTACATATTCCATGAAACATCATATGTTTTCAATTCAGGACTTCAACATATACAGTTACATTGATAAAAGCATTCTCACCAAGCATCATCTTTTGCTGATCTAGCTTCAAATGCCAACTCTGAGAGATCCGTGTCCGTATTACCTGCATAGCAATTGATATTGAAAGTTATATTAGCATGGAAGAAGTCAAATACAAGCAGTAAAGGAATGTACATTTTAGCTGACCACTGAAATGCTTGTGCCAACTTTACCACAATGCTTCCAACATTATCTGAGTTAACAAAAATTTTATTCTTGTCTTTTCTTTTCTTCTTTCATACCCAAAGTTCAATTTTATCCTTGCATGTAAGATAAATTCCAACCTTAGATTACGACGCTTTGGACAAGAACCTTAAATTATGTTTGAGCTGGTAAGAAAACCCAGCCCCATTGATTTATGTGCCCTATGATTTAAGTAAACTTCCAAAGGCTACATGATACCACCTGCAAACAAGCCTAAAAACTTAAATCAAAAGACCAAAAAGTAGAAGAGAGTAACCTTTCTGCTTTAGCAAACTTTGAGCCTCAGTGCCTGGTGTACTGGCATCAGATGGATCAGCATACAATGTCAAGGCAAGAACTGGTGACTTTGCTTTTGCTTGAATGTGTTTATGTTTATCCTCAAACCAACATTGCACCTAAAAGACCCAATTAAACCAGAATAACTTTCATTAAAGGCGCATTCAAACAAGCCTGCGACAACAATGCCCCTCCCCCATCTCCTTGCTTAAAGAGAAGAAAAGAAAAAAGAAATAAAGAAGGAGAGAAAAGGAAAAGAAACAAACTTTATCTGATCGTGAAAATGAAATACCTGTTGCCAAGTTATTGCAGGTTTCCCAATTCTATAGAACGAGCAACTGCCAACGATAAAACAAGCCCCAAAAAGGAAAAAAAGAAGACAACATAAAATACAAGAGTCGGTTTTCTGAAAGCAAACCAAAGTGTTTTTTTCAAGCACAACATATTGGGTGAAATACCTAAAACTGGTAGCAAGCCGTTCGCAAAATTCCGGATTCAGGGATTCTTCCCCTATTTTCTTGTACATGCTCTCCATCTCAGCAATCTTGCTCGGAAAAGTAATACAATTTACCAGAATAACACAGTTAAAGCACAAAGACGAGGCAATTACAACCTAAGGAACCGAAAAGTTTATATTAACTAGTAATTTATAGTGGGAAAGCTCATGGTAATAGCAGAAATTTTCATTTGGAGCTGACAATGGAAAGTTCCAATGCAGAATGAGAAGTGAAACTCAAAGTCCATAAAACAGAGCAAGTAATTTTAGACACTTACCTCTGCTAATGTGAATTCGAAGAGAGAAGCCCAAAGATCTTCTGCATCCATGGCTTTGGAAGACCAAGCAACGAAACGTGACTGACAAACAGGGTTTTAGACAGAGTCGGATGGTTTTGGAGTAGTGCCTGCCATTAGCCAACTAGTAGCCGTCGCATAAGTGGGCCTGGCTCCAGCCTTGCAGTGCTTGCAAGCCCAGGCTCAAACCTACTTGTTGGGCTCAAGCTTGAACATTTTCTGTTAGCATGAAAACTACAAAGATTAGTTTAAAACCTATACAAATATATGTTTCTAATTTTAAAAAATTAATTTTGATATCCTTATAATAATAATAATAAATAAATATTATTAATTATTTTATAAATTTAAATTTTTATAGTAAATTTTTTAAGTAAATAAAATCAATTTTTTTAAAAAAGTTGTTTGTATCTAATTTATTTGTTTGATCGATGTTGTAATTTTTTTAGGTAAAAGTTAGTTTAAATATTGAATTTTACTGTCTCTTATATCAAATTCTAAATTTTGAAAAGTCTTCAAATAAATCTTGATTCATTAATTTTGTCCAAGTTGAATTTTAGAGAAAACAATTGTGAAAAATCAATAGTATGTTTGTTGTTGAAATAACTAATATATTATTCAAATAGACTTTAAATTTTATATTGACTTTATTCTTCAAATTTGAATAACTTTCAACTAATAAATTATTTTTATAAATTTTTAAAATTTTGATAGCATAATTTTTTTAAAAAATATTTTCAATACTCCAAAATTTTAAAATATTTTATGATAGTAGTTTATCTATTTTTTGCAACTCTAAAAAAATTTTAAGTCAAAATTCATAGTAAATTTTTTTAATATGAATATTTTTAATTTTTAAAATTTTTAATAGAATTTAATTTGACCAAATTTGATAGATTGGAATTTATCTAGAGACATGTTAAAAGTTAAAATTTGATTGAATAGAAAGAAAAATAGAAGTTTTGAATAAAATTTATTTAATTTTTATATTTAAGTTAAATAAATATAAAAAATAAGTGATGTTAATAAACATGTTTTATTTTATCAAAAAATATTTCTTTTTATTCATTTTTAAAAGTAAGAACAAAATTAACAAATATTGAAGAACATAAAGAAAACTTATTAATTTTCTAAAGATAAAAATAAATAATAAATATAGTAAAATTTATTATTTCATATATATTGCAATGAAAAGGAAAATAATTTGTTGTTATGATAAAAAATTAAAAATAATTTAAAATATACTTGGAAAAAATATTTTCTAAGAGAAAAACAAAAGATAAATTAGCTAATTTAAAACATAGGACATATCGCATGCACATGCAACAACATATTGGATTTTCATTAAATATCGAGAACAAATCTAATAGGAGACAAATTTAGTCCATCAATGGATGAGGAAAAAATTTGTCATAAAATGGGGAATATGATTTCATTGAATATCGAAAAAAAATTCGACAAGAAATGATGCTAAATCGCCAAACAATAAAGAAGAATTCCAGTGCAAGTTGAAAACATTATTGATTTTCATTGAACATCGAGGAAGAATCCGATATGAGACAAATCTAAACCGTCAAGAGATAAGGAAGAGATCCATCGTGAGATGAGAATAAGATTTTCATTGAATGTCGAGAAAGAATCCGATAGAAAATTTTAAATAACCAATGAACGAGGAATAATTGCTGAGGTGGAGTATTGTTGATTTACATTGAATGGTAAGGAGAATCCCGTAAGAGAAAATTTTTAAATTCTAAAATTTCAAGACTCAGAATGTTGAGGAAGAATTCCCTAGAGATATAGAGAAGTATAGACTTTCATCAAATGTCGAAGAAGAATCCGACAAGTTATGAGTTTGCGTCCTCGTTAACAATTTTATTTTAAATTTATTGTAAGAAAAAAGAACTAAAAAAGAAAAATAAATAAAAAGAGAAAAAAAGAAAAAGAAAAAAAGGGGAGAAAGAAAAAGAAAAGAGAAATAAGAAAAAAAAGAAAAAAGAAGGGAAAAGAAAAAAACATGAAATATCTGCTCGAAGCATGAACCTAAAAGGCAAAATTAACTATCTTTATTCTTTGTTCTATTTTTAATAATTGAAAGTGAACAAAGAACGGCAGTCGTCGATACCTAATTTTGCTCTTAGACTAATACAATGAAGAAAGTCTACAAGATATTAACAAAGAATGGCCTAAGATAATATATGAAGAGAGAAATATGAATTATGGGGTATTTTAGTAAGAAGACTAGACAGTCAATAGGCTATTCCTTTAAAAAAAAAATAGCTTCATTCTCATGACTAACAAGGCTTCTCCAAGGAGGTTTTGCAAATAATCTTGAAGGAGACATGGAAAGGTGAATGGTGAATCTTGGAGAAGGCCATCTCATGAGTATCGAGGAGTTAATTTGGGATTTACATCATCACAAGATGAAAAGATACGTTGATAAAGTGACCTCCATGAACCTTTTCTTGGAAGAAAAACCAAAAATTGTGATTAAAGGGGCTTTTCTAAAGCATTCTTAAGCAATTTTAGAGAAAGTTTGATGGAATGAAAGACGAATATAGGAGATTGCATCCCATGATTGAATATGAGCAATCTTGAAAGCGAAAGCACAAAATAAAAAGATATTGATTTTAGAAGACCTTTTCGTAAGCTTTTCCTAAGTTAAAGCTGAATACTTAGAATTATATCAGACTCTTCTGAAAAGGTTATTCAAAGGATTTGATGGTTTAAGAAATGTGAAGAATAATGAGTATTCTTGTGTTCTCGTGAGGGCTTTTCTTATATTAATTTTCAAGAAGAAGATATGATCCAGAAAGATGAAAAGAAGGTAGTGATATGGTTAAAATGAGGTTCTCTCAGAAAAAAATCATTGAAAGATTTGGACTTTTCTAATTAATATGAACTATTCCTTAGGAAAAGCTTATGGGTCACAAGCTATTCCCTAAGAAAAGCTTACGGGCTATGAAGTATCCTTTGGAGAAGATTGTTGGTCATTCTTGGATGCTATATATGGTATTCTAAAAGGATTATTTTGATTAGCATGAGAGTTTCAAAAATAATGGAAAATCGATGTACTGTACTATTCCAAAAAATATGTTTTCAAAAGCCTACAGCGATGCTTTTGAGACTTATAGAAAGAAAAACGAATATTAGTTCATGATATATTATCAATGCAAGAGAAGAGGAAGATCAAATTAATACGATCAAAGATGGTTCATTAAAAAGTTGTTACAAAAGCATATTGGAAGAACCAATTACAAAAAATATGAAAGAGTTGTTCACATATTCAAGCTTTTAGATCTTCTTCGCCTAAGTCTATTGTAGCATTGTGAAAAGAACCTGACTTATATATATACAGATATATATATATATATGTATATAGACTCTATCACATTATATCATGTCATATTATCGCATATCATTGTAGAGGATTATTAACTTTTTCATGCAATTACCATAAACATGTGGTCCTTAAAGCATGCTTCGTACAAGAGAAGTCATCGTTCATACATTGTACAAGTAAGTTGGCTTATAAAACCATAACGGTTTTCTTTTACATCATATGTCTTAATCCTCTTGCTATATATATACATAAATACAAAATTTTTCACTAGTACTAATTGTTTAAAAGTGCTCAAAAAGGGAGAATGTAGAAAAGGATAGGCTCTTGAGGGCTTCACTTTTTAACTTCACTAATCTAAAAGTTTGTTTGTGATTTAGTTACTCATAGCTCAATAAGTATAAATATATAACAAGAATTAATCATGCTAAACATATTATCCAAACCACAAGTTATTATTAAGTATGCTATCCTTACCTATCAAAAATCAAGTGTAAACAAATATATGCAAGTGATACGCAATTTCATTTTCTTTTTATGTTATGACTGACAATATAAGCAAATACTCTTAAAATTTCATATGAATATATTGATCTATAATATCATAATTATATCTTTTTATTTTTCGTATCATAGGTTCATGGCCAAAGAAAGCGATTCCATGTCATCAACCCTTGGTTAATGGAGTATTCCATGTCATATATGGAATTATATAGCTTATCAAGTAAGTCATAACTTATTCACCTCCTTTTTGTTTAGTTATACAAGTGCTTATCCAGAAAATCCAATGTACATTTAAATACTAAAACTACAATTCAAGGCACCAATCCATTTCATAACTCAAACACACAATCTCTTTTTATACATTCAATCATATAATTTGTATATGCTTCCCTTTTGTAGCTTTAAAAGTTTTAACCTCTATGTAAACTTCCTCCTCCTTGTCTTTACTCACCTTGTGATTGTCCTATAGGTATGTAAGATATATTATTATAATATTTTCAAGCATAATCAGGTATGACAAATGACCCTAGGTTAAATTCCTATTTTTCTAACTTCATTACACTTTACTCTGCTTAAGTTTATTCCTTTTTTTTTTTTGCATAACTTATTTATCATTTCACTTTTCATACACTAAAATCAACCATTAATATATAAACTAAATTTGCTCTTTAAACCTAACGAAGTTAACACTTTACTAAATTTTATTTTTTATAGCATATCCCTTGTTTTTAGCCATAGTAATCAAATCATAGCTCTTTCACTTCTCTTATTTAGCTAAACTGTTTTGCGGTCATTTAGCTTAACTTTTTAGCTACAAGTTTCATTTTTTTTATTATGTTTTTTTTTTCAAATTCAAACTCCAAACCCATGAAAATTGTGTCCCAAGTTGCTTCCCTTAAAATGAGATACTCTTATGTTCTTTAACAAATCTTTAACCTTAATTTTCATTCATAGCTCAAAAATCATGCTTTTTACTCATTATATAGATCAATTAATCATACAAGAGATTGAAAATAAAGAATAATCATAAACTCCTAGCTTATTTTACTTACCTCCAAATTAATTTGAATCACTCTAACTCAATTTTGTTAACTTACTTATCTAGTTTCTCTTTCTTTAGTTCTCTTTTTTTTTTCTCATTTTTTTCTTCTAAATTTTATGTAAAAGAAGTATAGCTAGAGAGATTTTATTTAATTTATAAAGATATAATTTTTAAGAAAGACGAATGTTGAAATGGTTATTGTCTCTTTATACATATAAGGTTTTGGTAAAGTTGCTATGTGTTTTAGCCTAATGCATCTACTTAGCATCACACTTTGTCTTATTATCTTTTAGTCCTTATAAATTTTAGTTTACTCCTTATAACTTATATAATTTATAACATGCATAGCACACCTTTTAAGTATTAACAACAATCTTCTAGAATTCATATGACTTATATATAATCATTCTCAATAAGTGTCAAGTGCATAGTTTACATATTTAAACACATATCAATGTATATATAACTATATGTATGCCTATAATCATGGTATGTGAGTGTAGTGAGGTTAAGAATATTACACGTTATATATATTTGATAGGATTTGAAAGAAAGTGGCCAATGAGTCAAAATTTAAGGTTATTTGCCAATAGGATGCTCTGATCTAGTTGCAATTGTGGTTTTCTCAAGTACAAAAATTATAATTTCATTAGAAGAAGAACCTATTACCTCGACTTCCTTTAGCCTAATCCTAATGAAGTCTAGGTTTAGTTAAGGATATACATTTAGGATTTTCGCCTTGACTGGTGAAGAATACCCTAGAAAATAGTAGTTAGTTCTTGGTTTATTGCCTTTGCATACTTTTTTCTCTTTTAAAAAGCAACAATAACTTCTTTCTTGGCAGTTTCTAATTAGTTTAGATATTGCATTTGGGTAATTTCTTATTTGTAACACAGCCTCTAGTCTTGTTTTGTTTACTTTTGCCTTCAATACCAAAATTTCTTGCTATAAGTGCTTGCTTCTTTCTCAAATCTCCATATTTAGAAAGTAACTTTACCCACTCCATCTTGGTACCTTGTATAGCTTTCTTAGCTTTTTAGAATGCCTACTTTAAACTACTACCCTTGCTAAGGTCTTCTAAAATCAAGGAAGAGTCATGAGTGACTTGTTAGAAATAAAAAGAAAAAGTGAGTATAAAGGAAAAGTTTATGAGTACTAAAAAAAGCCCATTAGCTCAAGGAAGAGTCCATGAATACTTGAAGAAAAGCTATAAAATATTATAGAAGAATTCATGAACTCAAAGAAAAGCTCATGAACATCCAAGAAGAGCTCATAAGGTCAAAGAAGAGCTCATGAATGCCCATAAGAAGAGTCCATTAGTTGATGAAAGAGCACATGAACTCAATGATAAGCTTATGAGTACTTATCTAAGAGCTCAAGGAAGAGCTCTTGAAAATCTCCAAAAGAGCTTATAAAAAGCTAGAATGCATAAAAAATTGGACTTCTTACTGCAGTGAAATGGGAGATGAGGCCATTAATGTCATAATTCTTTGCTTATAATAGTATACTCAAGTACGAGACAAGAATAACAAATTTCTTTAGAAAATTCTGAATCTATTGGACCTTTGATGACATGAGTAGAGTATTAGTTTGTATAGAACCTTAGGTGCTAAAATTCATGAATGAACTTATTTTCTAGACTGATGTTTAGGAGAATAGAATCCTATAGGTGTTGAATAATAGTTCTGGTCTTCTTTGAGACAAAACTAGGTTGTGTAACCTCAGCCAATTCTGTAACTTCGAAGATCTTTCTCTCTTCGACTCATAGTATGACAATGAAGTCATTTGCAAAAGATTAAGAAAGCATGTTAGTGACTGTATTGCAATTTGAAATTTTTTTAGTGAAAAATAAAAGAATAGCCTAACTTGATCGAGGGCTATCATTAAGATTAACGTAAGCCAACGGCTCAGGCTGAGAATTAAAGTCAAAAGAGGCTAGAGAAATTATTCTTTTCAAGGATAAAGGTCTAAAGTAGTGTGTGAGGAAGAATAAGGAGAAAGAAGAGCAAGTTGAGACTAAAGAGTCAGCTCAGAGAGGGGTGCAAGCGCTATAAGAAAAGTAGAGGAACTATTTTGCTTTTAGGTTTTATTTACTCTAGATCCACTCAAGAGGAAAATAAGAAGAAATGAGTTTAGAGCTTGCATTACTCTTAAGAAGGTGCTTAGTCTTAATTAAAGAATTGTGAAAATCCGAGTTTTCTCAAAATCCTATTTGAAGTTGAGCCAAATCATTAAAAATTTTTGGCATTTTATTCCAATATGCCTAGAAGAAGCCTATCCTCCATTATTTAATAGACTTGAGAAAATTCGAATAAAAAAATAAGAATTGTTGCCAAAAAATACCAAAGGCTTTTCATGGCCCTTATAGGTATGGATTGCTTCTTCAAATCATGGAACCTAGAGAAAACGATAAGTGAAGGGTTTACTATTTCTAGTTTATACATTTGGTAGAAAAAGCTGTGAGAACTTGTCATGCCTTTGAAACTAATTATGAGGGAGTTATTCTATACAACTCATAAATTCTTAAGAAAGAAGGGTTGAAGGATAACTATAGACCATTTTTTGGTCTTTCTTCGAAGACAGAGAGGGTGGCTGCACTACACCAAAATAATTAATTTACCATGAAATTTTGCGAGGAACATAAATGATTAAGAGTTGCCATAAAATTTGTCACACCTTTGTTATAGAATCTAATTTTATTTTTTTTAGAAAAACTTTAAGTTAAGGCAAAATCATGGCAAATACATGGTAATTTTTTACACCAAATGGCAAAAAATCTTGCCATGAAAATTGCCATGAATTATTTCACGGTGATTCAATGTTTTATAAATTGAAAATTAGTTTTGTTTTTTATTTTGTCACAAAATTTTACCATATATTCCACAAATATTGTAGAAAAAATGTGGTAAAAATGCTTCCATGGCAAAGTTATGCAATAAAACTAAGGTTGTACAAAACATTCAAGATAAAAAAAAGCTTGTGGCAAAAAGTCATGGCAAAATAGAAATACATATGTGGTAAAAATACATCACAAAATATAATAAATACAACATCATATATTAAACTTATTTTTATTTTTGAAAGTTAAAAAACTTCTTAGATATAAAATTTTGCATGTTAATTTTTTATAATATTAAAAATATTTATATATTTTTCTTCTAATATTAACATAACACAATATATAACTAGAGAAGTTTTCTAATTACTCTTAAATTATTGTATTTAACACTAAACCATTCGAAAATTTTGCCTTACACCATGCAAAAAATGAGTTCTAATACCATTATAGAAGTAGAAATTGAAATAAGAAATTATGGAGATAAATAACATGAGATTAACAGTCGAAGAAACATATGAAAATTTTTATTTTATAAATGAGAATATAAATAAGTCTCAACCAAACATAAAGTTGTTAAAAAAATTTCTAACTACTATCGGATGCTAAAAATTCTCGACTGTCAACTTAAAATCAGAAAACATAGACATAAAATCTGATATTAACCTATAACAAAGACTAAGTCTAACTAAAACTTTTTCAAAATCAAGCAAACTCTCATGGGTTCTAATAAAATCAAGCAAAAGGATTATCGTAACAGAGACACAATAATTGAAGCCACATTTATGAATAGCTATGAAAGGTGAAATATCTTCATACTTCGAACTACTAAGAAGGTGTTGCCTTGTATCATCATGCTTGATGATTGTCATGGACAGGCTTATATGCTCTACAGTTAATTTACTGCCATGCACATATCTTCATTCACACTTTCAGCAAGTTCTTTAAGGGCAATCTAAAAGAATAAAGATGAAAAATAATGAGATAACAACCAATTAATAAGATTTTTAGTATGGAGAAGTGATTAAAAGAATAATCGTAAGAACAGTTTCCCAAAAGAAGTAACTAGATAGACTAGTAAAAAACCTGTAGAATAAATATGAAACTAATTTTAACCATTGAACAACATTACCAGAACCTAAACTTCTTACTTTAACTACTATTAATTTTCTCTTAAACCTTCTCATACTTCAGCAAATATAAAATAGATAAACCCCATAGAAACCTATAAAGAAATGTAAAGGATGCTTCTTTGTTCTTTCTAAAGTACGTCCACTTTGTAATGCATATGGAGCTAATGCTGGACCTTTTTATAGTGATTTTTGTAAAGATTTTAATTCTTTATAATATTTAGAAAATTATATAAAAGAAAATATTACCATGGAAAACAAGACCATATAATGGATAAACAAAATCTTTGAAGAATCACATCCTCATTAACTTGAAGTCCTTCAGTACTTGTAATTTGTTGGATTACGGTATGGAATAATACATAAATCGATAATTTGAAATAATATTTAAATAGCTTCAGTCAAGCAATAAGATAAATAACAAACTAAAACAAGCCTAGAGTAACCTGTAACATGTAGTATTGTACTTGTGTTAGAATAAGGCTAGAATTTGACTCTATGTCCTTAAAATAAAATTACCCCTTAATTGGTATTATTAGGTTGATGGTGAATATTTTTCAGGATACAATGATCTTTTCTTATGAAAGTAGCACTTTGATTTATAAGAACAACGAATCAACTTATGGTTGTTATCTCTCAAAGATAAGCTTTTGTTTTTCAAAGAAGAAGAAAGAAAGAAAGAATTATTTTTAAATTGGATTCTTCAAATAGTTATGAGAGGGGTTTTTTATAGGTGTCAAAAGATAATTTTGAAGGAGTGTATCTTTTCAAAGAGATGCATCCAAAGACAAAGAGTGCATCTTTAATGAAAAAGTACATTTTTATTCAAAATGAAGCCATACACCTTTCCGTTCAAACATTTTTTCTTTTAAATTCTCTTTTCTAAAAATCTCTAACGTGAATGAAAATTTTATAAATTACAAATGATAAAAGTATACATTTTAGGGAGTACAGTAAGCAAAAACTGCATCAAAGATAAGTAGCTTATGGCTTTGAATATTTCATAGTGATGTATTATTAGATTTACTTGGCTAATCAGTAAAGATGATATCTTACACTACTCAACCATTTTCATAAAATAAGACAATAATACTTACACAGTTTCTTTTTTCAACATAGTTGATCTTATGTTTGTGTTATGTTAGTCTCAAATAACTCTTGGTTTCACGAGCACTTTAGAGAATTTGCCCTTATAATTCTCATAAAAGTAGCCATTTTTTACACTTATATAGGTGATTTCTTATTAAGAGGATTCTACTATATGCTAGTTGGATTTTTAAGCTATAAAAATCATTAAAAGATTAACTTATCCTAGCACATATAGCAGATGAAACTTTTCACCATAAATATGGGTAGAAAATATTATTTCCTTAATGTAGCTACTAAGACCTTCGTAACTTAATTGTCCCATTTAAACCTAAATGTTGGGATCTTTAGTAAGCCAAGTTAGGTTACCATCATGATGATTCTTTTGTTACATGCTTTAATCTTAATCCTCTTAATGAGCTGCTTACTTTATCCCCACACAAACATTTAATAAGTGGATCCACAAGGTTGTCCTTTGATCACCTTATATAATCAATTGAAATTATTCCATTTGAAAGTAATTGCTTCATGGTAGCGTGTCTTCAGCAAATATATCTAGACTTACCATTGTATATGTTACTTTGTGCTCTATTAATGGTTGATTGACTATCAAAATAAATACATATAACAGGCATAGGCTTTGACCAATATAGAATCTCCTAAAAAATATTGAAAGCATTTTGCTCATTCTCTAACTTTTTCTAATGCTACAAATTTTGATTTCATAGTGGACCTTGCTATACAAGTTTACTTAGAGAACCTTTATGATATAGCTCTATCCCTAATTATGGAAATAGAACCACTTATGGATTTTGAGTTCTTGGTATCTGATATCCAATTGGCATCATTATACCCTTCGAATGCAGCTAGATATTTAGTATAATGCAGTCTATAATTTACCTAGATTACTCATAAAGCTATTCAATTTGTTTACAACATAAGTTATATTAGGGCATATGCAGTTTATTAAGTACATTAAACTATTAATGATACGAGACTATACTAATTGAGATATGACTTGATTGTTATTTGTCGTCAAATGTAGATTCATATCTATGGGTGTTTAGATTATCTTTATATTTATTACATATTTTTTAGTATTTTAATCAATATAATATGATTGAGATAATACTAGTCCATCTGATATCTCAAAAATTTTAATTTTTAATATGACATTTGATATACTCATGTCTTTTATATCAAAAATTTTAGTTAATATTCTCTTTATAGCTTTAATATTGTAAAGACAAACTATGATATAGCCATTTAGTGTGATTTTAGCATATCCACATTTGTCACATTCACTAATTTTAAACCCGTTTGACAACATTACTTTGTCAAACTTCATATGCCATTTGTTTTAGTGCTTGCTTGAATCCACATAAAGACTTAATAAGCCTACACACCTTATTTTCTTGTTCTGGTGCAACAAATCTTTTAGGATATTTCATGTAGATCTTTTCTTCCAATTCACCATCTAGGAAGGCTATCTTAATGTCCATTTGATGAATTTCAAGGATATGCATTGTAGTAATAGCAACGAGTATTCTAATGGATGTTATTCTTGTAACTAGTGAATATTTATAAAAAAAAGTCAAGACTTTCTCTTTGTTTAAACCTTTAACTATTAATTTAGCATTTTATTTTTCAATTGATCCATTTGATTTTATTTTTTTTAAAAAAATTCACTTACATCTGAAAGGTTTGGTCTATAAAGCAAGATCAACAAACTCTCAAGTGTGATTTTGCATAATGGATTCAATTCACTATTGACAGTCTCTTCCCAAAACAGAGCTTTAAGATTCGACATTGCTTCCTTAAATGTTTAAGGCTCGTTCTATAACAAATAAGTTAAAAAATTAGGTCTAAATGACTTAAATGTTTTAATTCTCTTACTATGTCTAGGTTCTTCCTCATCATTTTGAAGATTACCATTTACAGTATCTTAGACTTTTTTAGAAGGAGGCACCTCTTATAAACCTTTATAAGGAAATATATGTTCAAAAAATGAAACATTCTTAGACTCAATAATTGTATTTTCATATATATTTGGAATGTCAGATTTATGCACTCGAAACTGAGATGCACTACTGTTATTTGCATATCCAATGAATATACAATCGATGGTTTTTGGTCTTATCTTTACTTTTTTAGGGCTAGGAACAATCACCTTAGCTAATTACCCCCATACTTTCAAGTATTTGTAGGATATTTTTTTTGACCTTTTCATAATTCATAAGTGGTTGCATTCTTTTTCTTATAAGGTACTTTATTAAACATGTGGGTTGTAGATAGAATAGTTTTCCCTTACATATTTTGGGGTAATCCAAAACTTATCAATATAGCATTCATCATTTCTTTTAATGTATGGTTCTTACATTTTGTAACCCCATTAGATTAAGGTGAATAAGGAGCAATGGTTTAATAAATAATCCCATGTTTTGAACAGTACTCACTAAATGATGCTTCATATGCATCACTTCTATCGCTTTTTATAACTTTAATTTTCTGTTGAGTTGATTTTTAACCTTATTTTTATAGTGTTTAAACACTTCTGAGACTTTATTTTTTCTTTTTAGTAAATACACATAACAGTAACATGTGCAATTATTAATAAAAGTAATAAAATACTTTTTACTACCTCTAGTTTGCACAAGCTTTAAATCATAAATATTATTGTGTATTAATTTTAGAGGTTTAGTGTACCTATCAATTACTTGAAATGGTGTCTTGGCCAACTTAACTTCCACACACGTTTCACATTTATAATTAGTATTAATGTGGAATGTAGGTAATAAATCAAGTTTATTAACGGTGGTAAAGAACTATAAGTTACACGTCCTAATCAATGATGCCATAAATTAAAAGACTTAACCAAGTAAGAAGAACTTGTAACACTTTTATTAAAATCAAAGGACAATCATTGCATTTATTTTGAATAACCCATCAATCATATATTCTTTTCCCACAAACATCCCACATTTGATCAATACAAACTTCTTGGATTTGAATACTAACTTAAACCCATTTTTACTTAATAATGATTCAAAGATCAGATTCTTACAAATGTCTAGTATATTAGCACATCTTTTAGAATGAGTTCTTTTTTCAAGGTCATGTTAAGTATAATTTTGCCAATACTTTTAACTTTAGGGGTTGTAAAATTTCCCATAAAAAGTTATCCTCCACTATTAATTACCATATAAGAAGAGAATATCTTCTTATCGAAAGAAATATGATGAGTAGCTCTAGTGTCTACTCACCATTCTTTAGCATTATCCACTAAGTTAGCTTTAAATACTACAACAGCCAACATCATGTCAGTAACATTGCTTGCTAACTTGTCTTCCTCAGATATATGCACCCGGTTCAATTTTTTATGACAATCTTTGGCATATTGACCTTGTTTATGATATACATAGCACTTGCCATTGAATTTCTTAGACTTTTCTTAGATTGAACTTGGACCAGAGTATTTTCTCTTTTTCGTAATCTTTTGTTCCACCAAATTTGCTTTGGACACCATGGGTTATCTTCCAACCTTTTTTTCAAACATATGATTATCTTTCTCTATCCTTAATCATACAATCAGATCCTAAATCCCATTTCTTTACGTGTGTGTTTCCAATAATTCTTAAAATCTTCTCAAGATGGAGGTAACTTTTCAATGATAAAACCCACTTGGAACGTCTCACTTAGTGTTATATTTTTTGCATGCAGCTCATGCATAATCAATTATAATTCTTGAATTTGATTAATGATAGTATTTGAGTCTATCATTTTATACTTCAAAAATCTATCAATAACGAATTTTTTCATGTCGGCATGTTCTGTCTTGCATTTCTTCTCCAAAGATTCCCACAGTTCTTTGATAGTTTTGATTTGGACTATAGGCATTCTACAATGTGTTTTTTAACTTAATAAGGATATAGTTCCTACATAGAAAGTGAGAATGCTTCCAAGCTTCCGTAGCAGCTACCGTAAAGTTATCATTTTCATTTTCTGTCAAAACAAAAGTATTTTCTTGCAACACATTAGCAAGATTTAATGTTATGAGGTAAAACAACATTTTCTATTACAATTGCTTGAAGTTTGTTCCATTAAACTTTCCTAACTTCGCCCCATGACTAACATGAGTAGGAACATATATGGTTGGGCTTAAACTATTTGCAGCATGTATAACATCATCAAATAACGTATACCATTGGTTGAATAAGGTATTCATCAAAACAAGAATGTCACAGTAATCATGATGATAAAAAATAATAAATAAAGTAAATCAACTATGAAATTTTTATCTTAAAATTTTTGGATTGTAATATATAATAATACACAAACTAACAACTTAAAATAATATTTAAATTACTTTAACCAAGCAATCAAATAAATGGCAAACTAAAATTTATGGTCACCTATAACACGTAGCACTAAACTTATATTAGACCGAGGCTCCATATTCTCAAGACAATATCATCCTCAATTAGTGCTATTAGGTTAATGGTGAATATCTACCAAGATACAACAAATTTATCTTCTAAAACTAGTACTTCAATTCGTAAGAACAACGATCCAACTTATGATGGGTATCTCTTCAAGATAAATTTTTATTTTTTTAAATAAAAGAATGAATTATCTTTTAATACTTTTTATAGGTGTCAAAATATCATTTTGGAAGAATGTATCTTTACAAAGAGATGCATTTAAAAAATATATATTTTTCATAAAAATATATTTTTTAATTAAAAGATCA
This sequence comes from Moringa oleifera, assembly GCA_021397835.1. NCBI lineage: Eukaryota > Viridiplantae > Streptophyta > Magnoliopsida > Brassicales > Moringaceae > Moringa > Moringa oleifera. The sequence goes on from JAJFZO010000065.1 coordinate 1,670,275, forward strand.
TATATCTTTTCATTCAATTTTTTTTTAAGAATTTTTTTTTTGTCAACCCAATTTACACCAACTGCTTTGTCATCTGCTTTGCTCCAAATTCAGCATCAGTATCATTATACCTTTTTTTATTGTCTACGTCTTTTTCTTCAAGGTACAAAGGTTTTACTTTTTATGTTTTGCGAAGATTTACAAGACCTGATATTTGTGTAAGGCTTCACTTTTAGTTGTTTAAGGCTTTTGATTTTTTCGAGGTATGAAGCTTTCATTTTTTGTATGTGTTGAGGCTTGCAAAACTTGGTAGACTCAAAGGAATAATAAGACATTATTTTTTAATTAATAAGTTTTAGATTTACTATGTTTTTTTTCCTATTGTTAACTCTTCTTCCATTATATTTAGTCATGGCTCAAAGCCCAGGGAGTAGTTTCATGGTTTAACTTCTAGTAGTTTAGCAGCGACAAGATTGTACGGATGTTTCCTTCTTAGTTTATGCGAATTTTGTTGAATGGGTTACAAGTTTCCATGTGACTAGTTTGAATGGGCATGGTTAACATACTTAAAACAATATTCAATTTGAATTTAGATTCCGGACTGTAATAGCTCTTTATGATAAAAGGATCATAGAAGTAGGCATACCTATTGATAGATTAAAATTGATATGTCAATTCTTCGCTTTCATTGGTTGAATAGGAAAAGTTATGGCTAATCCTAATGCATGTTGAAAATCTCTGGTATTTTCATTTTATTGCACCTGTCAATTATCTAATCTATTATTGTGCTCTTAACTTTTGAATAATATTATTTTTCGATAAACGGGCTACATTGCATATCCTCTTCTCTAATGCTTCTGAGTTATTACGCCTGGCCGACATTAAGTTTCTTATGTTTAATAATTTCTAGGTGCTCCTTGATTATAATTATATAAATAATAGATTTCATGCTTTTGAGTTTGCATTTGAGGGCTTGTTATTTTGTATACTAACAGTGTTTTTGAATTTTTTATTCCTTTCAATTGATTTCTTTTAGCCCCATTAGCATGATCTGTATTATGTTAACACAGTTCAAATTGAATCAAAGGAGTCTTGATCTCAAGCATTTCAATGGCATAAGCAATGTTTAAGTAAATTTAGTTGTTTGTTAGATCTCAAGGCAACCATCTCTAGTAACTTTATTGCATTAATTAGTTTGTCACTTAGGCCAATTTTCATATGGGAATTCAGAGTGACATATGAATGTAGAATTGAAAATGAATAGACAAGATAGTTTCACAACTTACAATGAGAGAATGGCAAAGAATGTGTTATTAGCTAACCTGTTGAGGGCTAAAGAATACAAAAGAGCGCAAGCCCAAGCCCAGATTAAATAGTAATGACTTGAGCCGAAATCATATCGGAAGGACCTACACCAGGATTAGATGAGAAGAGCTCAAGCCCATGAGTGTTCTTGCAATTGTAGTCTCAACTATTCCTTAATTTTTGTGTTTACCCAAATGGTATTAATACATGCATGTGAACTAGGATTGGTAGATCTGATTCATGCTTTCTTTATTTATATCTTATAAGTTACATCACTTGTGATTGTTTAATCTAAACTATGCAATTAATTAAGCGTAGTTATTGAATCATAATGGTATGTAGTTACTTACCTATTGTGTGGCGGGTACTGGATAGTGATGTCAGTGACTTTGTTATGATCATATGTGCATATAAAGCACAAAAGAAAGTTACAAATTGCACAAGCAGCTTTATGGTAGAGGAGCAAATTGAAAATCTGCACTAATAATACCTATGTGTATAGGGTTCACCTTATCTAAGCTTATCTCCAGCTTTCTAACAAAATGTCTCCTAAAGATATTATCTATTTGCGTGTTAACTTTACCATATTCCTTGATCCTTTGCCCAACACAAAAATGTAAATGTATAAATTATAATTTGTAATCAAATAATTAATGCTTAATATTAAAAAATATGCATTGAGATTATTACAAGTATTGATTAGGGTATTTTGATGGCAGTACTAACACGATGGCCCAAGAAGGACACTATGGGTACATGAGGAGATCTTGGCATATAAAGACAATGCCAAGAAGATCCCTTGGCATTGCAAAGTTTAAAAATGAAGAGCAATCAAAGCCATGTCTTTTTTTTTAATGCAAAAGTTCTCAAAGGACTGCCTTTAAAGAGAGCTCCTCTAAGCACATGCTGACATGTGTATTAAACTTTATAGAGGATAGAGAGTACACTGTCAATCGTCATTAATTTACATTCCTTATGCATCATAATGCATGTGCACCTCTAATCCTAGGTTCAAAGTTGGTTATTACTGTTTTATTATTAGCATATATTAAATGTTTGATCATTCTTTCTTTCCAAATTGATAGTAAATCTGCAACATAGGATTATTTCATGATATTAAGCTATTACATATCATATCGAATAAACTTGAAATAGATATTGAGAATTTAAAATTACTTCAAAAATTGAATGCAAAATTATTAATACAATTCTAATGAAATGAACTGATGTTTTTTATTTGGTTGTATAATACACATGATAGTTTGTTTGTTATTTTACACGGTGATTAGAATGAAATTGAGAAGAAAACTTAATAATATAATTTTTAAATATATCATAGATATGAAAGTCCTCGAGTATAGTAGATGGATGTACAATAGAACAATTGAAAAATGAAGCAAGATTATTATTGAGTTCTTAAATAGTGTTGAGGAATTTATTGCATTTTTGTCCAAGTTATAAGTATTTGAGAAAGAAGAAAAGTTCAAGAGTCCATGTATAATATGTAAATGCAAAAGGTTTAGGAATCCTAATGAGCTAAGGGATCACCCATTATAAAAAAAGGTTTTCAACGATATTATTATCGTTGGCATAACCATGGAGAAAAAATCAACATAAACATTCCAAACACAAGGTTAACCTAGTATTCTTGATGAAGGGAATCACATTGAATTGAATCCATATGAGCAAATGATTATGGATGCTATAGGCCTTAACTTCATAAGGGATTATAGACAAAGAATCATAATTTAAGTATGCAAAGTTCTTTGATATACTTAATACTGTATAATCATCATTATAAGATAGATGTGAATAACACTCTGCATTATCAATCGTCATTAGACTTTTAAGCATCAAGTTAGATTATGATACATTTGAGGCTTCTTGTAATGACATTATTATATTGATAAAAGAGATTTTGCATGCGGATAACAAAATGCTAAATAATTTGTACCAGATTAAAAAGTTAGTTTCAAAACTTGGATGTGGATGTCAAGATAGAGATTGTTGTGAAGATGGTTGCATTTTGTACTTTGGTTTCTATAAAAATATTAGAAAATGTAAGCTTTGCAATAAGAAAAGATATAAAGAGAACAAGAGTGGAAAAGAAAGGTTGAAAGAGATCCCAAGTAAGCAAATGTGTTATTTACCGCTTATTCTAACTTTACAAAGACTTTTACTTCTAATGTCATAACCAAGTATATGCAGTGGCATCATGAAAATCATCGTGAGCTTGGAATGTTATCACACCTATTGTATTGGGAAGCATGGAAGCATTTTGACCAGATTCATCTAAAGTTTGTAGTTGAATTAAGAAATATGAGGTTAGGACTTTGTGGAAATGGTTCTACTCCTTCATTTTAATATAAACTTAAAACCATATTCTTGTTAGCCTCTTATCATTACTATAATTTATCTCTTATGATATGTATGAAGAGGGGATATATGTTTTTAACCATAATAATTTTAGGTTTACATAATCTAAAAAACAAGATAGATATGTACTTATGGGTTTTTGTAGATGAGCTTAAATTGTTATGGGATGAAGGCATTCAAACTTATGATAGTTCATCAAAACAAAACTTTCGTACAAAGGTTACACTATTATGGATCATCAATGACTTTCTTGTTTACAACATGCTATCTTATTGGCAAACAGCTAGTAAATTGGAATGTCCAATTTGCATGGGTAATTTAAAAGTATTCACGCTCAAACATGGGCAAAAGACATGTTACTATGATTGTTATCGATAATTCTTTCTAATGGATGACCTATTCTTAAGGAATAAGAATAACTTCCTAAAAAATAAAATTGATGACTCACCATCACCAAAATGATACTTAGGACCACACTCGTTTGAAAAACTTAGTCATTTTCCTAAGATCATTGAACAACAAAGTAAAATTATCAGGTTATGGAACTGCTCATAACTGGACAAAACGTAGAATCCTTTGGGACTTGCCATATTGGTGTGATTTATTGGTCTTCCACAATATGTCATGCATGTCAAGAAAAATGTATTTAAAAGTGTGTTTTATACTATCATGGATATTAAAGGCAAGAGTAAGGATAATATCAAGGCACGACAAGATGTAAAGCTGCATCATAAGAGAAATGGTTTACATTTAGAAGGTAAAGATAATGGTAAAGTATTTAAGTTCAAGGCACAATATACATTTTATATGGAGCAAAAAAGAGTCATATGTAAATGGATATAAACATTGAAGCTTCCTGACGAATACACATCAATTTGGCAAGATATGTTGACATAAAAGGTTTTACTTTGTTTTATATGAAGAGCCGTGATTGCTTTGTATTCATGAAAACTTCTAATAGCATTTAGTGGATTGTTTACCTTTATTTACGAAACAATAATAAAGTTAAGCCAATTCTTTAGATATATTTGATCCTCAAGCTTAAGAATGAAAAATCTAAATATCATGGAGAAAAATATACCTATCATATTATGTAAACTAGAAAAGATATTTTCTCATGGCTTATTTGATGTAATGGAGCACTTAATTCTTTGTTTGGTGTACGAAACACATGATGGTGGACTTATACAATATCAATAGATGTATTTATTTAGAGGTAGTTATTTCATAATTTTTAATTTAATTTATTTCATTTCTATCCATGTTTATGGTTTCTCTATATACCAATTATTTTTCATCGGTTTCTACATACCCATAAAAGGAAAGAGAAGAACAAGATTCATGTGGAATGGCCTATTTATGAAGCGTGTATCGTTGAAGAGACATCAACATTTTGATTCTACTACTTTGAATCTTACATGAATTCTAAAACTAGAAGAATACCTGAAAATAATGCCAATGGAGAATCGACTCAACATCTTCCTATCTTAATCTTTAATTGTTTAGGGGAATAATATGCTAAAAGTAGTAGCCATTATCTGAATGATAGGGAAATTGCTGCTGCAACATTATATGTTCTTCTTAATTACCTTAAAATTCAACATTTTCTTACGTAAGTAATATTTTTCATAATCAAATCTTAACTATTAAACATAGAGGTCTATTGTTCCTTTTGCCTTATTACAGCATATATGTTGAGGGTTTACAATCAAGAAATTCTAATATGTCCAATAATGATGTTGACAAACATTTTAAATCCGAATTTGTGAAATGTTTTCACAATTTATAAGTATTCAACTTTAAAATTTATTACGTAATTAAAGGTTATGTTATTTGTCCGAGTAATATTTTTTCTTTTTTTTAAAAAATCATGCTTAGGTACGTAATTCTAAAAACATGATACAAGATCAATTCTTTTATGATTTGGCTTATGGACCTTTTTAGTGTGTCAAAACATGGCATACATCTATTGTAAAAAGATACGAATTTCACATTGAAGCACTGAGTAATGGAAAAAATGTGTGCAATAGTGGAATGTATGTTATTCAAGAGATAATTCAAATGGAGTATCTAGGAGTCCCAACTAAGAGATTAGCGCTTTTCAATTGTCAATGAATTAATTCATCTACTCAGAGAATAAGGATTTCTTCCAAATATGGGATAGTGGAAGTGAAGGCAATAGGAAAATATAGGATGTTTAATCCTTTAAGTGAAACAGGTGTACTATATGCTTCACCCACAAAGAACTCTAAATAAATAAAGGTGGTTTGTTGTGACTAAAATAAAGGTAAGACATCGAGTTGATTCCCTAAATGCCATAAAAAAAATTTGTATTTCAAGAGTATGAATTATTGCAGTTGCCTCAACTAATTATTAGTGATCAAGTTGGTGAATATTTAGAAAATGACACTAATATTAGTGAAAAGTATGACATTGAAGACCCTAAAATTGATGAAGATCCTTTTAATGATCATTAATTTGAAAGTGATTAATTTTCTTTATCTTTTGTTAATTGTTTGATAGATATGAATATTTCATTATATATAAGTTTATATTTGTTATTGAATTTTGAAAATTGAGTAAGAAATGGTTCTTTTAGTTGATAATTCTTTTTAGTAGAATGGTAGTCTATTCTTGATTTATGAAACTACAGGTTTTAACAAGATATCTACTATAGAAACTATTTGGTCTTAGTAAATGTCCAAGAGGAAACCTCATGATATCTATAGCAATATTGGAACAAATGAAATAAGGCTTTTGATGTTGGAGGATGTATGTATGCAAGTGACTTTATCTTAGTGTCAAAGCACACAAGATGATTAGTAATATCCATTTACTTAAATATTAGAAACATAGTTATCCTTGTTATACTAAACTTATGACTTGTTTTTAATGATAGTCATTGGTCTTGGTAGAGATCCATATCAATTATAAATGTAGTAAAAATTCATTTGAACAGCCAAAGTGGACACATCAAAAGGCAATTGATACATATGCAAGTACTATCACATTTTATACTTTTTAATAAATATAGTAAGTTAAAATTTTTTAATTAATATTTTATTTTATTGTTTGTGTACAAAAATTATTCAAGTTGCTTCTGAGAAATTAAAAGAAATATCTTAGGATAAGGAGTTCATTAGAGGTTAAGACTTCCAATTTGTTGATGACTCTTCCATCTTTTTGAAGGTTGTTAGAGGAATGGACAAAAGATGTCATGCATTTAGATTTGGATATAAGGTGTCATTATTAAGAGTTGCTAATTCCAACCCTTCTAGTACATGCACACTATAAACACCTAATTTTTACCCTTAGAGATTGTGTTTGGAATAAACTTTCTAAGTACAAGATGTAGATTGAATTCAAGACTAGGCTTAAGTTCAAAATTTTGAATAAGTCAGAGATTGAGATTCAGCTTAAAACTAAGTTTAAGTTTGAGATTAGGTTTTATATTAAGTTTGAATTTATGCTTCAAGTCAGGCTTAAGTACGAAGTTCGAGTTATTCGATTTAGAGTTTGAGATCAAAGTCATGCTATAAGGACGAGATGTTGAAATTAAGATCAAAATTATGTTAAACTTGACATTTAGATTATACTTTGGCGGTTCAGATTAGGATTATGCTGAGATTGAGTTAGTAGAATAGTTGGCACTGGTGAAAGAACTTTTACTATTTTAAAATAAAAAGAAGTACATTTGAAAAAAAAATTACAATGCACATCAGACGCTAAAGTTGTTACATTTATTGGAGCTTTTGGTGGGGTTGTCACCTAATATGAGATTAGGGCCATAGACTAAGGCTCATTTAGAATGTTAGTATCGAGAGTAACTTTAGCTAAGGTGTCTTCAGATGAAGTAGATAAGTTTTCTCGTGAAGTGGCACAAAGTGTTGTTGCTTCTCTTAGAGACCTTAGATCAAGTTCAAGATAAATTTTTGAATTTTATCTAGAATATCTAATCTAAGAGCAAGAAAAAACTCATAAGTTACTTATGCCATTTCGGCATCAAATTAAGTGCTTTGTTTGTATGGTGTTTTTGATGGTTTGGGGAATTCTTTTCTTAATTCTAAATCAAACTTTAACAAATTTCATTTACATCTCTAATAAAAACTAATCCTTTTGTGTTATCATAGTCTGTGCAGCTCGACGTTAGTGATTAAAGCCTCAACTTTTTTTATGGCATTGATAGCTGATTTATTGGCAGTCTCTATGTCTTTTATTTAGAAGACTAAGAAATAGCTCATGAGTTTGTATCAATTAATGAATGAGGTCATTTCATCACATAACTACACAAGATAAGAAATCATCGTTTGAAAACAAAAAGTTACTAAGTATAAAGAATAGTGTCAAATAAAAATTGTCTTATTTCTCCGATGTGGCATGAAACTTTGCTTGCTAGGGTATTGGGATGCAATCTTGCAAGCCTTTTTTTAATCTACAGGGATTATAACTTTTCACATCAATTCATAAGATATTGTCGAATTATGACTGATGTTGTCAAGTCTAATCCTCTAACTCGGATAAAATCAATCAGTAGCATTACAGATAAGAAAGTGTAGAAGTAGTCTACTTAAAGCATCAATGATGCCCTAGTTTAGGGCATCCCAAATAAGGCTTTGGCAACTGTATCGACTAAGATATCTACCTTAGCCTTGATAAAGCTCGTGATTGTCTTATCCTTTTTTGAGGAAACCTCAAGGGTAGGTTCAACTCTTCTTTTCTTGAATTAGGATTAAGATTCACTGTTTAATCTTGAAATTAGAACTCTTTAAGATTGAAAAGTCGATCCCAATCCTAATCTGGTGATCGAAGAAGGAAGTATAGTAGTGGCTAGAGGTTATGACTTTTGACTAGATGATCTCATGAGACCGCCTACCATCTTGAGCTTTTGTTGGAAGCAATTTTATTATCTGCACATCAAGAATTAGAAGTTAGATTAGAATAGATTATGAAAAGACAAGGATAAGAGAAGCAAAAGTAACCTAATGGCAAAAGTGAGATTGGAGAGAGTTGATCAAGAATTACCTTTTTTTTACTAAATCGGTGATAAAGGCTCAATGTGTGTTAGATGTAACATTAAAAAAGAATTTAAGGCAAGTTCAGAAGATGGAGTTTAGGAATTATCTACAGTTGGTTCTGGTGTTGAAGTGGGATCGACAGTGGGATTATTTAAAAAAATTGCTTTTACATTATAAACTATTAACAATTTGACAAGGGTAAGAAAAAATTTAACGTTGCGAATGCTAGCATTGTCTAACATTCTATGGTAGAAAACTTTACATTAGGCTTTGAGTTGTTTCTTAGAGCCATAAGTAGTATAACTTCGAAAGTTTTTTCTTTTAACTATTCACTTGAAGCTTGATGGATAATCGCATTTGGAACTTGATGCAATGCTAATCTAGAACCTAATGTGATGCCGTAACTGGAACCTAATGTATCATTGGGAATAATATCACAAATGTACCTAAAAATAGACATAAAGTCAAAATAAATGATATCTTGATATTAAATTGATTTAATATGAGAAATGAGTCAATCATGTCAGGATCAAGTTAGTTAAACCTAATGTGAGAACTAAATTAATCACATTAGGATCAAATTAGATTTGATGTGAGATCAAAGTCAATCACATCTGATAAAAAAATATTGATGTGAGATCAAAATCAATCATATTTGGAGTTAGATTAATTTAAACTGAGAATCGAATCAATCATAAATTAAATTTGATGTGAGAATAAAGCCAATCATATCTGGTATTAGATCTAGTAAAAAAATCGATGTGAGATCAAAGTCAATCATATTTAGAGTTAAATTGATATAATGTGAAAACTAAGTCAATTACATTGAGATGAAATTAAATTTGATATGAGAACAAAGTCAATCATATTTAGTATTAGATTGTTCTAATGTGATAATCAAGTCAATCACATTAGAATCAAATTAAATTCAATGTGAGAATAAAGTCAATCACATTTAGTATTAGAGATAGATCTAATGTAAGAACTAAGTCAATCACATTGAAATCAAATTAAATTCAATGTGAGAATAAAGTCATCACATCTGGTATTAAATCTAATAAGCAAATTGATGTAAGCATAAAGTCAATCATATTTGGTATTAGTTTTGATAAGAAAAATGATGTAAGATCAAAGTCAATCACACATAGAGATAAATTAATCTAATGTTAGAATCAAGTTAATCACATTGGAATTAAATTAAATTCGATGCGAGAATAGAGTCAATCACATATGGTATTAGATTGATTTAATGTGAGAACCAATTCAATCACATTGGGATCAAATTAAATTTGATATGAGAACAAAGTCAATCACATCTGAGGAACCAAATCAATCACATTGGGATTAAATTAAATTAGATGTTAGAAAGTCAATCATATACGGTATTAGATCTGATAAGGAAATCAATGTTACATTAAAGTCAATCATATCTTGTATGAGATTGGTGATGGAATTTAATGTAAAACTAAACTTACTCTTGAGCTTACATCAAAGTATGTTTATCATTCTACTTCTGAACTTACATCAAGGTCTGCTTAGTTTACTCTCAAACTTACATCGAAGTGTGTTTATCATTGTACTCTTATGTTAACATTGGGGTGTGCCCATCATTTGAATTTTGACTTGACATCAAAGCGTAAATGTGACTCTAGATCTTTAGTTATTTTTAAGCTTCTTCTAGCTCAAATGTTAGAGGTAAAATTAGGTATCTATAATCATACTAAAGCTAAAATTTCTCACCCAACTCTCATTCTTAACCACATAAGATAGTTAAGCTATGTTATGCCACAATAGACATACTAGGATCAACATAAGTCACCTCTTCCTCATCATCATCATTATATTTTCATTTATTAATGGCCTCACCTTCTTCTCTATCACAATGGTTTTCAATCGAACCTTTTATTTGGAATTTCTAAAGCAATGTACCTAAAACTATGATGTTTGAAGCATTTTCAGCTACTTAGTGCAAAAGAATTAGGTGTTTGATTACTATCGACAGATCCTTTGCCCTTTTTTTGCATCTTTGAGACCATTTTTCTTTGGAGAGTAGGCTAGGAATTTCTTTCTCTCATATAACTAACTTCATGGCCCATACCTAGAACCTTTTTTAGACTTTTATTGCTTCTCAACTTTTAAAGCCAGCTTGTTCACATCATTCAACAATTAATATGTTCAAATTTGAATTAATTTATTAACATCATATCTTAAGCCTCTAAGGTATCTTGAAAATTTTTACTCCTTTGATTGCATGAGCTTACCTTTAACATGAGATTATCAAACTTCACTCTATAATCCTTCGTAAGATCTTTTTGCTTGAAATTATGAATTTTGAAAATGATCTCTTACTAATGGTTGTCAAGCGAGTATTTCTTCTTCAAATCCCTTTCCATCTTTTCCTAAGCGGTGATCTTATTCTTCCCCTCCCATTTTCTTTGCTTCTTTAAGTTTTTCCACTAAAAAGATGCATTTCTTTTAATATTAAGCACCACAAGTTCCACCTTTTTATATTCTGGTGGTTCATGAAACTTGAGCATTCCTTCCACCATATTCAACAATTAATAAAGCCATCAACATAGATTTTACCTTTAAACTTTGAGAATCCAACTTTGAGTTGTATTTGTTTTACCCCTCATCTTGGTCTCTACAACTTGTAGAATATCTTTCCAACTCTCTTTGGTGAACAAGTGTATCATAATCATAATCACTTTATTGGGTTTCATTTTCAAGTTAGTTACCCCTGCTCTGAAGCTTTTTAATGGTTTCATCCCTCTATTACACACTATGTTACCATCTTTGTAATTGCAACCTTAAGGAGTCGATGTCATTTTCATGGTCATTACCTTCACTATCTACTTTATTTCCATCCCACATTAACATGATCTCTAGCCTTTAGCTTTGATACCAAACTAATATCAAAATATTAAGAAAGTAAGCTCGAGTAAATAATAAGAATATGTTGGAATAAGCCTTTTAAGACTGAAAGAAGCAAAGTCAGGATATATCTTTATAAAATGTAAAATAATTCACCACAAAATTCAAAATAACAAAGGGATAGAAAAATTCACCACCTTATGAATGTTTAACAAGAATGCAAAATCAAATCAAGAAAAAATCTAAAAGATACAGAGACTAAGCACATCACTGTATGATAAATCAAAGGAAAAACCCAAAGGTTTTCTGTAAATACAACCAGACTCTAAGCTATTTTCTAATTCTAAAACGCTAAAATAAATACTTAGTGCATGGAATAACCTTTTATGCATATGGTACTATAGGATTTTAATTATTTTGTATTGATGTCAAAGCCATTTAGTACATTCCTTTGTTAAGAAGTTGGCTAAAATAATCTCCCTTTGAAACTTTGTTTACGTTTATTAAGTCTGTCCATTAAACCAAACATTAATGGTTCGGTCTTGACTTAATCTAAAGAAATGCATTTTTCTTGTTTCAAAAGAAGCAAGAAAGTTCAGAGCATGAGCTTTTCTACCTGTAAAGGCATGTGCTTTAACTCTTTAAGAATTTATGCTTATTGTTCCTTTAAGTGGGACCGTAAAACATATTTAGATTTTGAGCTTTTACTCATTTAGCTTGCGGACAAGCATTTTATAGGGTTTTCATTAAAAGTTATAAAACAAACATTATGAGCTGTAAAGAATACCATAAGATTGGTAAGATTTGCATAAGTTGATTATAGTAAATTAGGCGCTCTTGTGTTAGATCAAATACATATACATCACAAAATGCTAACTGCATGGTTGTTACTCATAATGAAGCAATTGATCAAATAAATATAGTCAGTAAAGTTGATGATTTTGTAATCCTTTCAAACTTAAATATTATAAAATTAATTTAATTGATGTTATAAATTATTGTCATTATTTGATTTAATATTTTAAAATTATTTTTTATTAAATTTAAAATTTTGAACTATGAATTTTTTAGTTTAACAGTAGCATATTGTTAGGAGTAAATTTATAAAATTAAAATTCAAAAATATAATAATAAAAATCACCAAATTTAAATTTATAAACTAATAATAACTAATTTTATGTATTTCATAAAAAAAAAGACTTAAGACTCTATTAATTTAAATTGAAATTTTTTTAGAAAAAAGTTATTTCGAAATTAAATTCAAAGTTATGTGTTTATGAATAAATATTTTTAAATATTAAAAAATTTAATTGAAATTTTGTTAAAATTAAAATATGTGGAAATAAATTATATCAAACATATAATTAGTAGATAAAAATTATATATATAAATATAAAGTAGTAGTAATAATAAATATTGATATTTTTGAAATGTTATAATATATGTCAAAAAATTTAATATATACACAATCCTTAAGTAAACGCTAAGGTTAACATCCGAAGAATCCTATTAAAAAATTTATGCACATATATTATGCTATATTATATTATATAGATTGATAAAGAGATTGATAATTGATTTTAACACTATAACTTTATGCTTTTTTGTTGTTTGTTACAAGTAATTGATTTTTCTTTATTGTTTAGATTTCAATTGTAAATATTATTAATCATTTAATCTTCATAAATTGATGAATAAATCTATTTGTCATTGCTGTTATTTCTTAATAAGTTTATCTTAATAATAATTTTTTTAGGCATACAAGTTTATAATTGATCTATATATTAGTTTGCTGGTACTTATTAATATAATGAATGTTAAATTTGACTAAAATTTTTATGTGAAAATCATAGTCATATATTATTATCATCATTATCATCATCATCATCATCATCATCATCAAATTTAAGAGTAAATATCATTTAAAATCTTGAATTTTACTCTTCATTTCAATCAAATCTTAACTTGTAAAATATCTCAATATAGACCCTTATCACAACTGAACTTTTCATTTATAGAGAAAGAGCTCGAATGTGAGAATTTTTTTTTAATTTAATAAAAGAGTCATCACTAACCTTCTTTGTAGTGTAATTGGCCACCAATCCCATTTGAAAACTTCAATTTTCTTTTCAGAAAGAAAATGAGTGAATTCATTTCGAAAATAAGAATCGGTCTACTTTACTAGAAGATTTAAGATCGAGATCAGGAGTTGTTTATGCTAAGGGAAGGGTTAGCACTCCCACAAATGCCAAAAAAATTGATACCATTAAGTAGAATGATCTCGTATCCTTAATTTATAATAATTTAAAATTGATCCTAAACTAAATTTATTATATGATTTTATACAAGAATGTCAATCAAGTCGACGTTAGATCTTTGATTCTAGAACAACAAATGTTTTGATTTAAAATCAAAATATGAACTTCATCAAATTCCTTTCTCTAAAATAGTTTTAAGAAAACACGGAATGCATCACAAAATGAATAACCAACAAAGGAATAAAACATAGAAAATAATCTTTTATTCACTTTCTGAAACTTTGATTGCTCTCAAGAGATATCTTGTTAAGAGATCAATGCTTGCTAGTGACGGATCATTATTCATGATTGATTCTTCCTTTTTGGATCTTAATACCTATTCATGATTTTTATCCATGCCTTTTTGATTCATCCATCTCCTTTAATTGTTGAGTGAACGATTTATTTATAAGAGGAAAATGAGATGAGATCTGTTACAAATTTGAAACACTACTGCGAAGGAAAATGAGCTATAGCTCTCAATCCAATCTTGAAATTCAATAAGCTGCCACTTGATTACCACACACTGGGATTGATTTAATCTTGAAATTCAAGATTCTGTCATGAAAGGAAAAAGAACATAATCGTAGAGTCTTTTCTATGTAAATTCTAGCAGAACTCTTTCATCAGCATTCTTAAGCCTTCATGATTCTTCCTCTCTAAGCAGTTATATATCTAAATATTGAAAATAGATTGAGATCAATCACATTGGGGGTTCAGTGATGTTTAGAACTTGATTAGTCTTTAAACCCACTTCATCGCGATTATCCTAATCATGCACTAAATCCTGATGTGAGATCAAGATCAAATACATTGGGGGTTGTGCTTGAAACCTAATGTGAAACCATGGTTTGGGTGAGTCTAAAACACTATAAAAAAATTTTTAGCGACAGATTAGCGATAGATAAAATTGGTAGTTAAAATTATTATCACATAAAATACTAATGACTGAATTTTGAATCTGTCGCTAGTTAGTGACAGATTCACAACCAATACAAACATATCACTAAAATAGTGACTGATTAATATCTGTTGCTATTTTAGTAATAGATTAATATTTGTCACTATTTTAGTGACAGAAACAATATTTTATTGCTAAAGTTTAGTGATCGATATATATTTGTCGCCATTTTAATGACCAATAATTGTTTATCAATAACTTACCGATAGATAATAATTCAATGCTAAAGTAGGGACAAATATTAATCTGTTACTATTTTAGTGACAAATCTTAAACTAAGGACTAATATTAATCGCTAAAATAGTGACATACATATATAGATCACTAAACTAGTGACAGATATTAATTTGTCGCTATTTTAGCGATTAATATTAGTGTTTCACTAAACTAATGATAGAACGCTAGTTCAGTGACCGATAGTAATCTGTTCCTAAACTCAGAATATGCCGCTAATTTAATGACCAATAATAATCTGTCACTAAATTTAGTGACTAAGTTACACACTGATTAGCGATTAATAGATTTGTCGTTAATATAATTAAATTTTTTAAAAAATAATTTTAAATTATAACTAAATATAACAAATAAAATAAAATGAACTAGAGTTCATAAAATAATATAATTAACACAAGATTATATTATGTTCTCATCAAATATAATACTCATATAATAAATTACATCTAGATGATTATTGGGCGGTATTGAGGGTTCGTTTCCCACAAGGTGAGCCTCCATCCTAGGAATGCGCTCATTCATATTAACCTATCTCTGTAAGTACTCTTCCAACTCGATCTTGAAGCATATGCGATCATGCTCCATCGCCTTACACTCCTCCTCCAATCTCTCTTTTAAGGTCCTATGCTCATTTTTCATATGTTCATCCATAAACTTACGCTCCAACTCGATGCGCTCTTCCATAGCCTTCATCTCAGAGTACATATCTTGTAAAGTTATGTCATCAACAGAGTATCCACTACTAGAGCTGCCGCTTGAATACCATGATAGAGCTTGGCTTGTAAGCCCACACATCCAACACTTTTTTCTCTCCACCTGCTGCCTCATACTAATACTTACTATAGTCTACCTCAAGCGTATCGAAAGATTCATCATGTGCTTGAAAAGCTATGGTAATCAACTCCTCAAATCGTTCTTATAATAAATAAAGTATTTTTGTTAACTTACTCATTAGCTAAATTGAATAGTAAAATAATAAAAGATATAATTAAATTTATTTATTAAATATTAAAAACAACAAACTTACATTTATTTTTCTAGAATGCTCATCTATAAACTCATCAAGATTAGACATCTTAGTGTGAGTTCGTTTAAAAAGTTCTTTTGCAATAGATGCACGATCCAACTCCTGTACCTGAAAAAAATACATAATAAATAATCATAACATTTTCACTCATATTTGTTTAATTAATTTAAATATCATACATACCACGTGTCAATAATGATTCTGCAATGAAACGAACCGGCATTATGTAGAGAGGGACATGACCTGAATCCGCCTATTTTGCTTCATCAATTATAGGACTTGGTCTCACACTTCTGTATATAATTTGACCAATTCCATTCTATCTACCACTGCTTCCATACAATATTAAGGAAAAATTGAGGCTTATTTCGTACCTTATAACAATATGCATACATTAAATCAGCATATGAATCCGCAACTCGAGTCTTCCATGTGACCTTCACTATGCCATCCATAGCATCGTCCCATGCAAAATGCTTTTGCAATAAAATAAATGTTAGTAAGTATGATAAAATCGAAATATTTTTTTTGATAAATAATTATACATACTTTGAATTCCTCATAATAAAAATATTTGATTTTCGAGAAACCATCTTCCACGTATACCCACATGGATCGACCTTCTCTTAAAAAATTTTATAAATCTTCGTAGTGCATTAATGCGAAGGCTCGATCTTGTCAAATAAGATAATGAAGAAATATTAATAAAATTTATAATGATAATCATACAGAGTACTAAAAATAGTAATTATAAATACTTATGTGTCATTGTCTACATAAATCTGTTATCTACTTGAACTCTGCATACTCCTTAAACTAGACATCCTAGTAGCAACAAAGCTAAAAGAAGCTGAAACATGTGGAGATGGTGCAACTGTGTCCTCTTCTTCATCCTAGATATGTAGAAGTGAAGATGCAGATCGTGGTTCTCTCCCTTTGGGTACTCACCTCTCCCTCCAAAGTCACTTCTCCCTCTGATCTCATCTCATCTCCCATGGCCTCTCATCTAATCATGTTAATGAACTTGATAAAATTAAGTTGGTTTCATATATTAATGAAAATTTTGATAGAATTTCCCCTAAAAAATTGAACAAAACCCCCTGAAATATATGATGAAAAGATAATATAACGAATAACCAGTTCAACACACGTTTCTTATAATAAATTATATAAATTAGTGGATTAAATAATTCAAACAAAAAAAAATCATCATGTTCAAGATCTTCCTCTTCCTCGTCCTTTTCCTCCGTATAATAGTTTTCAAAATGTAGCTCATCTAACATGTTTTTTTTATTATTATTATTCATCAATATCTATTAATATCCCACTTGAATCATTCAAGGATATAGAATGATTGTCCGTATCATTCTCAGTTTGATGGATATCTTTCTCATCATCTTGAAAAGGAACATCTTGACTTGATCTATATGTCAAATTAGAGTCTAGAAATTCAATGAAAAACCTAGCTTTAATCTAGTAAATGGCCCACCAATCATAGTTATTATGCTTTGAACTTACATAGGGAACATAATAAACTTGAGTTGCTTGTAAAGTTAGGACAAGTGGCTCATACTTATTTAATCTCCTTATGTGATTCACATCTAATATACTCATGTTTTTGTTTCTCAAGTAATTTTTTAATTAAACTAGTTTCCAACAACTTGTTTCTTGAAAATTTTAATAATTTAAAAACTTATTATCATATAAAATAATAATTAAATAATTTTAAGGACACATAAAACGCACATGACTTATAATACAACTTGTTTAACATTTTATGCATGCCACCAAGTGGTCCTATACCATTTAGAAATATACACTTATGTGAAGTACAATATAATAACTGATCGTTCACTTCACTTGGTAAAAATTTCTACAGCATTTTTCCATGTTCTCTAAGTACACACTTGTATAGATATAAGTTAGTGTTTCTTAATTAAACACACGCTCATATCCATTAGTACGTACCCGAAGAATAAAGGAGATACTACATAAAATTTTTACAAAATAAAATAAATAACAATCTAAACATGTATTGCACATAAATATTATATTTGTAAACTATCCGATGTGGGCAATTCAAGAATAATTATTGGGTGATTTATTTTCATACACATATAAACCGACAATAAATGTTTACTAATAATTCTCAAACAGTGTATCCAAAGAATATGTGTGAAGTCTAACTTTCTTAACAGTAATACTTTATAATTATCATATAATTGATTAATTTAATTGATTAACATATAAATAAATTTTCTCGATATTACTATTAATCATCCAAATGTAATTATTTAATAAACAAATAACATACTAACAACAACTAACTATTATAAATTGAAAACAGATTTTAACTAATTACATATAATTGCATCTAAATTAATAATTAACATCTAATTAATTTAATTTTATTAAAAAATTAATTAAATTATTTATCATACTTAAATTATAGGATTAATTACATCAAAAGGACCTATATTTTATGTATAGTATCAAATTGAGATCTACATCAAAAATTACATCAAATTAGGACTCACATAACGTGCAGTTTGCAATGTGAGACTTCCATGAACAAAACTCGTTAGAATTAATTGGATAACTCGCTCATTACGTGTTTAAACATAGCCACGTGTACATTACTTTTGAAAATCTCGTATTGCCTTTGGTCACTTACATTGCAGAGACTTCACTCACGCTCACCATTGCCTCAAAAATTTCATCTTGCTATTCTCTGTATTTTTCTTCAAACAATTAAAGATTCATAGCAAGTATTAAGGTGTTTTCTGCATCCAAAAGCTTCTGTTACCCTCAACGAATTCACAGATCAAGATTGCAGACAAGTGCCGATGTAATCTTAGATTTTTAGGTATTAATTTGATTTAAGTAATTTTTATTTTTCTTCTATATGTTATGGTAGATTTTGAAAATCTTGTCACCCAATTGATGAACATAATATGCATTAGATTCAAATTATGAATTTCAGAAATTAAAATTTTTCAATTTTGAAACCTTAAAAAACAAAAATTTGTTTATGATTTTTATAAATTCGATGTTGAAACCCTCTTTATGCGTAATATTCTATACATTTGTGTATTTTAAATTGGTTTGTAATATCATGTGTGAATCTTTTACAGTTAATTGGGAATTCATAGAAATTTTTTAATTATACATTACTTGCATTATTATTGGATACTTAAATTGATTAGTTTTTTATGGGATTAGGCAACGGTGCACTATTATTTGAACTATTGTTTTAATATCTGTTTATGTTATTCTTTTACAGTGATGGGTTATATAAAATTTAAGGTGTTTTATGATGGATTAATGAAGAATGAACCTAAAGAGTATGTCAATGGCAGAGAAAGCCCTGTTGAGCCTGTGAATTTAGATTACGTTTATTATTTTAACTTAGTTGGCTTATGTACGGTTTATGGCTACATAGATGAAGACAATATCTATTATTTGTTACTAACCAGTAATATTGTCAATGATGGTATTGCATTACTATGTTATGATGAAGATGTATTGAATATGTTAAATGAATATAAGAAGTTAAGCAAACAATTGATACAACTTTATGTTGTGGCAAATAATGCTCACATGGATAATACTGACGATATAAGTTTAATAGGCTCCAGTAATGTAGATTTGCATGTAGATGATAAGGTTCATGTGGATAATGATAACTTGAATGATGAAGATGTATCTAAAGGGGGTAATGTGATAGAACAATTTGAGAATGAGTCATTAAATGATGATCTCTTGGAGGTTGGGATAGATCATGATGTGAGGAATAATGTTAAGTGTAATACTGAGTATAGAGTTTTCGCTAGTGGTGAAAGGGCTGAATTTCCCAGTGATGAAAAAGCTGCCACTGATGATATTGATATTCATAAAATTGCTGATGAGGGCGAAGTGAGGGGTCCAAAGTTTGATGATTTTGACCTCAATAGGGATATGGACCACCCTACCTTTAAGGTAGGAATGTTATTTCCTTCTAAATGGGTTTTAAATGAGGCAATTAAACAGTTTAGTAGAAACTCTAGAAGGAACATCAAGTTTCTTCATAACAAACAACTAGAGTCACTGTTTACTGTAAGGAAAAATGTGGATGGAGACTACATGCTACTAAATTAGATGAAGAAGATACATTTCAAGTGAAGACATATTCTGCAAATCATAGTTGTAGTAGAGCTTACAAAAATAAACAAGTTACTTCTAGTTGGTTGAGTAAACAGTTTGTGGTGAATGTTAGAGATGATAATAACTACAAGGTAAAACTTATAATGGGAGAAGTGATGAGAAAGTATTATATGGATATCACTAGGGCTACTACATATAGAGCTAAATCACAAGCCTTACGGATGATAAATGGTGATACTAAGGATTAATGTATAAATTTTTGGGATTATTACGAGGCATTAAAGTAGCATAACAGAGGGACTTCTATTTTTTTAAATATCATATTACCCCGTAGCCTTAGATTTTAGAGGATGTATACTGGATTAGATGGAGCTTGAAAAGGTTTTTCAGAAGGAGTTAGACCTTTTATTGGATTAGATAGTTGTTTCTTGAAAGGACCTTATGATGGCCAATTAGTGAATGCTATGGTCAGGGATGCAAATAATAATTTTTATCCTATATCTTTTGCTATAGTGGAGAGTGAGAATAAAGAATCTTGGATTTGGTTTCTGGAAGCTTTACTAAGAGATATTAGCCCATTTGAGAGGCATGGATGGACATTCATTAGTGACAGAAAAAAGGTAACTACTACATTCTTATTTTGTTTTCTTTTGATTTATACTTTATGAGTAAATATGATTTTTCACTTGATTTATGCATTGATAGGGTTTGATGGAGGCTGTCAAAACTGTTTTGCCAAATGCAAAACACAAAAAATGTGTTTAGCATTTACATCCTAACTTTAAAGATCATGGATGGAAAGAAAAGGATTAGAAGCAAAAATTATGGGCTGTTACATCTGCCTATTCTTACGCAGAGTTCAAAAAGAAGATGGTTGTCATCAAAGAGAGGTCAGTAGATGCTTATAATTATTTGATGGGCGTAGATAGGTGCCTATGGGCTAGACATACTTTTTCCAAAAATTATAAGTTTGATTTAATTGTTAATAGTTTGATAGATAGTTTCAATGCATACATTTTAGATGTAAGAAACAAACCAATAGTGACAATGGTAGAAAGAATTAGAGGAAAACTTATGCAAAAGTTTCAAGTTGAGAGAGATAACATAAGGAGATATAAAGGTAGAATTACTTCTAGGATTCAATAAAAATTAGATTTAAATAAGTTAGATGCAACAAATTGTAAGGTAGCTTACAGTGGGAAAGGGTTATATGAGGTGCGCTGTGAGGGAAAACAATATTCTGTAAATATAGCATCCATGACATGTGCTTATATGCATTGGTATTTATTTGCTATCCCATGTAAACATGCTATTTGTTGCATTCAACATAGCATGAAGCAACCTGAGGATTATGTAAACCCTTACTGTAATACATCCATGTACCTTAAATCCTATGAGCCTTTAATCTATCCTGTTCCAAGCACAGAACAATGGGGTGAAACCTCATTGCCCAAGCTTGAACCCCCAAAACCTCGAAGGTACCAGGGAGACCAAAAAAATAATAATAATAAGAGGAAAGACCCTAATGAGCCTAGAGCTAACACATCTAGCAAATTAAGACATGAGTCAGTTAAGTGTTCCAATTATAGTCAATGGGGGCATAACTCTAGGACCTGCAAGGCACTTATCAACCCCAATGCCAAGAAAAGGAATGCATCTTCTACACCTTTGACCTCCAACACTTCTGGTCGGCCATTATCAACCTCAACTAATCATACACCAACAACCATAGCACCACCACAACCATCCAAAAAAAGAGAGAGACCTGCTACTAGTTAGGTTAATGATTCCACAAGACATGAAATTGTTTAAAGTCAGGTAATCGTTTACATTCTTAATCAATTTATTTTTACTTGAATGTATGTTTTTTGTACTTAACTATGATTGTCTTATTTATTTCTTTGTTTCTAGCCACCTACACAACCTAAAAAGATGTCAAGGAGAATTGCAAGCAGTGGTCGCTGATCAATTCCAATAGGTGCATCTAGTGCATTTGTCGTGCTTGTTAGATGATTTTGGTCAATGTTGGATAATTTGAAAAATCTATATAAGCAGTGGATATTTTTATGTTTTTTGAAAATTTGCTTTATTGAGAAAAAAAATGAAGACACTTTACATTGTTAATTAAGCTTCGTAATATTAGATACTGAGTAAGCAAACAATTTAATGATGTTATATTTTACAATTTTGCTTAGCTAATTTATCCTTTTCTATATTTGATAATGCCAACGAAAGAATCTATAATTCTTCGGCTGCATTAATGCAAAATACTTATGAATTAACTTGCGATAGTAATCAACACTAAACTAAACTAAGCTAAGCTAAACTAATTATCAAGAAATTTCAAACACTAAACTAAGTTAAAACTAAATTGCATTAGATATCTAACATAAAAAAGCTAAAATCATAAGGTTTTCAAAGATGACATATTTTCTCCTTCAGATTTTGTTTTTGAATTCCTAAGATGAGTAATATTGCTTATGTTGTCAAAATAGGAAAAATAGTGAGTTTTCGTTTTCAAAAGACTAGCCCAATAATATGCAAAGCCATAACCTAAAAACCTGCAACAATGACAAGCCTGAGCACCCACTAGACCACAAACAATATGGAGGATTAGGCAAGACCTAACAACCTAAAAATGACTTGAGCTACGAAGGTAACAAGAAATAAATCTTTATACTATTCTCTTGTTCTTTGTCAATTACACAACAATAAACACATGTATTGCAATATCTTAAGTGTTAGCATCCCTAACAATATCAAACAGTTGACATATACAAATTATTGCAATATCACAAGTAATTAATATAACAAAACAACTATGGAGTTAACATAAGCAGTCAATCTATCTTATAGTAAAATCATAACTAATTTTACCAACTAGTGTCGAAATCTTCTTTGATAATCATTAAAATCAAATCAAAAATATACTACAGTACCTTAGGTCCTGGGTAACTAAAAAATCTCCTTCCAAAATTTGAAACAGTCCATGTGGTCCTCAATGGCACATTAATTCCACAAAAGCATTGAACATCTTCAAGTTTTTCTTTCCCTTTCCTGTTGTTTAATTGATACGAATATGTAGTCGTTTTACTCAATCGATGCGGAAAGAAACAACAAAGTGAAGGAGTTAAAGGATACATAATTGAATCTCGGATTTCAGCAACAAACGATGCTTGAATTTGGTAGATGAAGAGAAAATTTTCACATATACATTAGGAGCAATTCTGCTTTATTTTACAATGATGAAAGAGTTTCTAATGTAATTGCATACTTAACAAGCGTACGTGTATCGCGTGAGTAAGCCATGCCGTTAATTCTAGCGAGTTTTGTTGATGGAAGTCCCGCATTGCAAATTGCACATTATGTGAGTCCTAATTTGATGCAATTTTTTATATATGTCTTAATTTGATACTGCACTTAAAATATAGGTCCT
Source organism: Moringa oleifera (assembly GCA_021397835.1). NCBI lineage: Eukaryota > Viridiplantae > Streptophyta > Magnoliopsida > Brassicales > Moringaceae > Moringa > Moringa oleifera. The sequence continues at coordinate 1,693,922 of JAJFZO010000065.1, forward strand.
TATGGTGTAATTAACACTAAATTATAATATCTAGTTAAACTATTATCTAAATTGAACATAAACTAAATTTTAGTAACAAATAAAATTAAAAATTCTAAAATTTAATCAACATCTAATTAACTAATGTGAATTTCATAAAAATCTAACTTAATTATTTATTACAAGTTACAATATTTAATTAAACTATTATCTAAACCTAGCATAAACAAATTAACGGCTCCAAAATTTAACTAACATCTAAGTAAGTTAATTTTCACAAAAATCTAATTAATTAAATTATTTATGTCATGAAATTACAATGTAATTGAACTATTATCTATCTAATCAACAACAAATTGTTCAGTTTTATTATCAAATAAAATTAACAATTACAAAATTTAATTAACATCTAACTAATTTAAATTTCATAAAAATCTAATTAAATTATTTATCTCAAATTGTATTCTAATTAAGCTCTTATCTGTCTAATTTAATATAAAATTTTTTTAATTAATCTATAAAATTAACAATTATAAAATTTAATTAATACCTTTTATTGGATTAGATAGTTATTTCTTGAAAGGACCTTATGATGGCCAATTGTTAAGTGCTATGGTCAGGGATGCAAATAATAATTTTTATCCTATATCTTTTGCTATATTGAGAGTGAGAATAAAGAATCTTGGATTTGGTTTTTGGAAGCTTTGCTAAGAGATATTAGCCCATCTGAGAGGCATGGATGGAAATTCATTAATGACAGAAAAAAGGTAACTACGACGTTCTTATTTTATTTTCTTTTAATTTATACTTTATGAGTAAATATGATTTTTCACTTGATTTATGCATTGATAGGGTTTGGTGGCGGCTATCAACACTATTTTGCCAAATGCAGAACACAAAATATGTGTTCAGCATTTGCATGCTAACTTTAAAGATCATTAATGGAAGGGACAACATTGGAAGCGAAAATTGTGGGCTGCTACATCTACCTATTCTTACGCAGAGTTCAAAGAGAAGATGGTTGTCATCAAAGAAAGGTCAGTAGATGCTTACAATTATTTGATAGGTGTAGATAGGTGCCTATGGGCTAGACATACTTTTTTTGAAAATTATAAGAATGATTAATTGTTAATAGTTTGACAGAAAGTTTCAATGCATATATTTTAGTTGTAAGAAACAAACCAATAGTGACAATGGTAGAAAGAATTAGAGAAAAACTTATGTAAAGGTTTCAAGTTGAGAAAGATAACATAACGAGATATAAAGGTAGAATCACTCTTAGGATTCGACAAAAATTAGAGTCAAATAAGTTATATGCAACAAATTGTAGGGCAACTTACAGTGGGAAAGGGTTATATAAGGTGCACTGTGAGGGAAAACAATATGCTGTAAATATAGCATCCATGACATGTGCTTATATGCATTGGTATTTATTTGCTATCCCATGTAAACATGCTATTTGTTGCATTCAACATAGCATGAAGCAACCTGAGGATTATGTAAACCCTTACTCTAGTACATCCATGTACCTTAAATCCTATGAGCCTTTAATCTATCCTGTTCTAAGCACAGAACAATGGGATGAAACCTCATTGCCCAGGCTTAAACCCCCAAAACCTCGAAGGTACCAGGGAGACCAAAACAATAATAATAATAAGAGGAAAGACCCTAATGAGCCTAGAGCTAACACATCTAGCAAATTAAGACATGAGTCAGTTAAGTGTTCCAATTATAGTCAATGAGGGCATAACTCTAGGACCTGCAAGGCACTCATCAACCCCAATGCCAAGAAAAGGAATGCATCTTCTACACCTTTTACCTCCAACACTTCTGGTCGGCCATTATCAACCTCAACTAATCATACACCAACAACCATAGCACCACCACAACCATCCAAAAAAAGAGAGAGACCTGCTACTAGTTAGGTTAAGGATTCCATAAGACATGAAATTGTTTAAAGTCAGGTAATCATTTACTTTCTTAATCAATTTATTTTTACTTGCATATATGTTTTTTGTACTTAATTATAATTGTCTTCTTTAATTCTTTGTTTCCAGCTACACGACCTAAAAAGAGGTCAAGTAAAATTGCAAGCAGTGGTCACTGATCAACCCAGTAGGTACACCTAGTGCATTTGTAGTGCTTGTTAGATGATTTTGGTCAATGTTGGATAATTTGAAAAATATGTATAGGGAGTGGATATTTTTATGTTTTTTGAAAATTTTCTTTGTTGAAAAAAAATGAAGACAATTTACTTTGTTAATTAAGCTTTGTAATATTAGATACTAAGTAAGCAAACAATTTAATGATGTTATATTTTACAATTTTGCTTAGCTAATTTATCCTTTTCTTTATTTGGATCATGCCAACAAAAGAATCTACAATTCTTCGGCTGCATTAATGCAAAATACTTATGAATTAACTTGTGATAGTAATCAACACTAAAGTAAACTAAACTAAACTAAGCTAAACTAATTATCAAGCAATTTCAAATACTAAACTAAGTTAAAACTAAATTGCATTAGATATCTAACATAAAAAAGCTAAAATCATAAGGTTTTCAAGATGGCATATTTTCTCCTTCAGATTTTGTTTTTGAATTCCTAAGATGAGCAATATTGCTTATGTTGTCAAAATAGGAAAAATAGTGAGTTTTCATTTTCAAAAGACTAGCCCAATAATATGCAAAGCCATAACCTGAAAACCTGCAACAATGACAAGCCTGAGCACTCACTAGACCACAAACAATATGGAGGATCAGGCAAGACCTAACAACCTAAAAATGACTTGAGCTACAAAGGTAACAAGAAATAAATCTTTGTACTATTCTCTTATTCTTTGTCAATTGCACAACAATAAACACATGTATTGCAATATCTTGAGTGTTAGCATCCCTAACAATATCAAACAGTTGACATATACAAATTATTGCAATATTACAAGTAATTAATATAACAAAACAACAAAAGAGTTAACATAAGCAGTCAATCTATCTTATAGTAAAATCATAACTAATTTTACCAACTAGTGTCAAAATCTTCTTTGATAATCATTAAAATCAAATCAAAAATATATAATTGTACCTTAGGTCTTAGGCAACTGAAAAATTTCCTTCCAGAATTCGAAATAGTCCATGCAGTCCTCAATGGCACATTAATTCCACAAAAGCATTGAACATCTTCAATTTCTTCAAGTTTTCCTTTCCCTTTCCTGTCGTTTAATTGATACAAATATGTAGTTGTTTTATTCAATCGATGCAAAAAGAAACAACAAAGTGAAAGAGTTAAAGGATGCATACTTGAATCTCGGATTTCAGCAACAAACGATGCTTGAATTTGATAGTTGAAGAGAAAATTTTCACAGATTCGTTAGGAGCAATTCTGCTTCATTTTACAGTGATGAAAGAGTTTTTAATATAATTGCATACTTTAACGTACGTATATCACGTGAGTAAGCCATGTCGTTAATTCTAACTGGTTTTGTTGATGGAGGTCCCGCATTGCAAACTACACATAATGTGAGTCTTAATTTGATGCAATCTTTTATGTATATCTCAGTTTGATACCGCACATAAAATACAGGTCTTTCTAGTGTAATTAACCCTAAATTATAATATCTAGTTAAACTATTATCTAAATTGAACATAAACTAAAATTTAGTAACAAATAAAATTAAAAATTCTAAAATTTAATCAACATCTAATTAACTAATGTGAATTTCATAAAAATATAACTTAATTATTTATCACAAATTATAATATTTAATTAAACTATTATCTAAACCTAGCATAAACAAATTAACGGCTCCAAAATTTAACTAACATCTAAGTAAGTTAATTTTCACAAAAATCTAATTAATTAAATTATTTATGTCATGAAATTACAACGTAATTGAACTATTATCTATCTAATCAATAACAAATTATCCAATTTTATTATCAAATAAAATTAACAATTACAAAATTTAATTAACATCTAACTAATTTAAATTTTATAAAAATCCGATTAAATTATTTATCTCAAATTGTATTCTAATTAAACTCTTATCTGTCTAATTTAATATAAATAAAATTTTTAATTAATCTATAAAATTAACAATTATAAAATTTAACTAATACCTCACTAATTTAAATTCCATAAAACTCTAATGAAATTATTTATCTTAAATTACAAACTAATTAAATGATTTTGTAAACAATCTAACATAAACTAAATTTATTAACAAATCAAATTAACAATTACAAAATTTAATTAATATTTAACTAATTTAAATGTCATAAAAATCTAATTAAATATTTATACTTAAATTACAATCAAATTCAACCATTACCTAATAATATAACATAATTAAGTTTACTAAAAAATAAAATAAGTAACTAAAAATTATTTAAAATCTAAATAATTTCTATAATTAACAAATCTAGTCATAATATTCGTATATAAGATTTTTCAATCAACAATATCATCAATAAAAATTTCTACAATTACCTATACAAATTATTAAGTAAAGAAAATGGAGAAAATGGCACAGATCAAGACATTAAGTGGGGAAAGAGCGGTATAAACATATGAATCTGAGACAACAAGATAAATGGAAGGAAAAGGAATAGTGCTCGAGGGACAAATGAAAAAAATGGAGGAACCTATATAGACAGATGTAAAGACAACAAGAGAAATGGGGGGAAAGGGAGCAAGCAAAAAGAAAAAGATTAGTAAGCTATATAAACAAACGCAGAGACAACAAGAGAATTGGGAGGAAAGAAAACAGTGCTCATGCGAAAGGAAAATAAAATTAGGATTTCAATTTATAATCTCTTAATGATGGAAGTGATGATTGATAGAACAAAAATCTAGCGACCGAAGTCAAGTTCGTCGTTAGCTGACACTAAAAGTAAAATCTAGTGAAGGCATGGCTACCTTCGTGCACGGTCATGGCTGCCTTCACAACCATGCATGGAGGGTTGCGACCTTTGAAGGCCAACCATGCATGGCTGCCTTTATGGTCATGCATGGAGGCTTTTACAACAACCATGCATGGAGGCTTTTACAACAACCATGCATGGCTGCCTTCATCGCCACGCATTGTTGCCTTCGTGGCCATGCATGGCTGCCTTCAAGGCCATGGCAGCCTTCGCAGCCATGGGAGCCCTCGTGGCAATGCATGGCCACCTTCGAATTTTACCAACTTGCTACCTTAATGGCCATGCATGGCTACCTTCAAAGAGGGCCAGTTTGCTATCTTGGCGACCATGCATGGCTGCCTTCTAAGTCAACAAGTTGGTAGCCTTCGAAGGCAGCAAGCTGGCGACCATGCATGGCTACCTTCGAAGGCAACCAGCTTTCTTTTGTAGTGGTCGTGCATGGCTACCTTCAAAGGTGGCTAGCTTACTACCTCGATGGCCATGCATGGCTGCCTTCGAAGGAAGTAAGCTGGCAACCATGGCTACCTTCGAAGGCAATAATTAAGTGCATAGCCATGGCTGCCTTTGAAGGCAGCAAGCTTACAACCTTCATGATTGCCTATAGGGTGGTCACTAGTCTGGCTTGCATGCACTGCTACTGAAGCCTAGTAGTCACTAGATCTTTGATTAGCAATCGATAAAAATTCAATTGCTAATCTATTTTTAAATTGATTAAAAATTAATCTAAATTAATTAAAAATAAATTTAGCGATAAAGATAACTTTTATTGCTAGTATGTGTCGCTAATCTGTTATCATTTCGTTGCTATGTTAAAATTTTTACTCTGTAACAAATCTGTCACTAATTAATGACTGATTATGTTTGTTGCTATATTTTGTCACTATTTTTAGATTTTTTTGGTAGTGAAACCTGATGTGAAGTTGGGGATTGTTAACCAAATTGCGATGAAGTATGTTGAGTTATACCTAATCTCACATTAGGGTAAAGTGTGTTTAAGTTACTCCACATCGAGGTGGTCCTTATTTAGATAATCCACATCGAGTAGTCCACATCATGATAATCTTTGTCGGGGTAGTCCACCCAACCTCACATTGGGATATGATGTTCAAGATACTCCTAACCTTACGTCGCGGTGCAGTATGCATGAGTTGTTTTGACAACATAATCTCCATGTTAAATCTGCTTGATCTTGAAATTAATGTACTTACACCATTTCTAAATTCTTTCAAATTTCAAGGCTAAAATCAGGTGTCTACGATGACCATATTTGCCTATTTCTAAGAAACAAAAATTGGGCAAAGACTGAAAGATCACCTGATTTTAAGCTCTAAACACTTATCCCCTTCCTTTTTCTTTTTTTATTCCTAGCATCTTCTGTTGGAGTTTTTCCTAAACTTCAAACGAAGGGCTTCATTTCTATGTTATGATAAAATTCTTTTTCATCTTTTGATGATACACAAAATTTAAAATTTATCATTTACTATTAAAACTCTTCTTCAACATTGGATGGCTATGTTCTATGATGTTTGATGATACAATATTTTTTCTTTTATCAAAATCATTTTTGATATTCAACATATAAAAATATTTTGAAAGGTTTTATCTTCCATCAGACTCGTCCTCAATGTTCGATGATTTGGTTATCAGAATTCTCCCATGACTCACCCTACAATTGATGTCTCCTTCAAAATCTTCTTCAACATTAGATGTTATAGAGAAATATCTCACCTCACCTTTCATTGAAATTATCTTCAATGTATGATGATATGGCTGTCGAAATTCTCCAGTTGATATGCCTTACAAATGCTGTCTCTTAGCATTGTAGAGAAATATCTTATCTTCCATCGAAATCATCTTTAGTATATGGTGATATGACTGGTAAAATTCTCGCTCCATTTGCCTAACAAACACTGTCTCTTAGCATTGTAAAGAAATATTTTATCTTCCATCTTTTCCTCAATGTTTGTCTATCTGAGTGTCAAAATTCTTCCTCAACGTGCTTTACAAATACAATCATCTGGCGTTATGGAGAAATATCTTGTCTTCCATTGGAATTATCTTCGATGAATGTGATCTAGTTTTCAAAATTCTCCCTTAACATGCCCTGCAAATGCTACTTTCTATTTAAATTTTCTTTGAAATTTTGATGGAATTTTAATTATGATGTGTGCTTCATTAACTGAGATTTCTTCCACTGTGAGTGAAAAGTTTTAACTCCATCGAGAAGTTTACCAACTTTTTGCATTTTCTACTTGAACTTTTCCCTCTAGAAAGCTTCAATAAAAAATAATTTTTGAAAAGCAAAATGTTCATGTACAAATGATTTTTTTTTCCTTGTAAAACTTTATAATCCAATCACCTTCATACTTTCAAGGTGTAAATTTTTCCTCTTTATAGTAAACCTGCTTGGAACAGCCAAAATATCATCTATAAACATACTCTTTCCCATTCCTTTCTTTCCACTTTTATGACTTTAAACCTTGACGGTTTTTTCCCTTATATTTTATAACTTGCTTAGTCTTTTTAGGAGATATCGATGTATACCTTTTAAGATTTGGTTTAAACAAGGCACTTACCATAATTATGGTATTTGGAAAACATCTTTACACATTTCTTTCTTTGAAAAGAGAGAGAAAGAGAAATACTGCACAGAAATGCCTGATAGCTTTATTCACGGATTTTGTACAATGCAAAATGGACGAGAAATACAAGGCAAGAAATCTCGGTAGCTCCTTTCATGGAATGTTAGATAAGCCACAATGTGTCATGTTCAATTTCTTTCTTAACTAGTGAATACCTCTGATTCCTTACTTTCATCTGATCTTGGTTGTACAAGATTCATAGTTGGCTCTTTCCCTTATCGAAAACTTCCATCATATGATCAGACCATTATTTCAAGTTTTCAGCATACATTTTGTCTCTCTTATTTTTTTCTTTCTTTTTTTTTTTAAGATTGCCCTACGAGATTTTACTTTTGGCTTTAATCATCTTAAACATAGTATTTCTTGACGATATCTAAATTGACTAAAGTCAAAAGAACAAGACAAGCAATTTTTGCTAATGTTAAAGCCCGACCAAAAAAAGCTTTCTTCATAATATATGGTCTATCTCAATTGAGAGCCTGTTTTTTTTAGGATTTGAAATACAGTTAGGTACCAAAATTTCTTTCTTTGAAAACTCTTATGTGAACTTTTCTTATTATGAGCCCACTTCATTCTCCTTTTATATAATCGCTTGTGATACAAAAATCCTAACCCTTTTTCTTCTATCAAATTCAATCCACTTGTCCTTGTTAAACTAAACTTCTTTTATCATAATTAATGAAGGAATTTCTATTTCAACGAGGAGTACTACTTCTTTGCCATACATTAAAGAGTGACAGGTTACCTCAATAGAAGTGTTAACATTGGTTGCTTTAATAGCTACATTCATTCCATTGTTCAATATCATGTTTTCATGATAACCGAGAGATAGGATCACAAACATCAATCTAGAGATATAATTTACTCTCTCTTTTCTTTTCTTTCTTTTTTCCAAGATTTCTCACACTTCATTAATTGTTCTCGGAGAAGGTAGATTCTAAATTGCTTTCATCTTACTCAGATTTACTTAGGTCCTTTTTCCACTAAACATTAATCCTTACAATTTTTTTTATTTAACTCCAAACACATTTATCGCAATTTAATTTAAGCTTATATCGCTTTAACCTTTCAAGAAGCCTTCTCAAGTTCTCAACATAGTCTTTGTCTCTTTTGGACTTAGCTATTATATCATTCATATACACCTTTATAGATCATATCACAAAATAAGATGATCATAACTCCTTCATATCTTGCTCAGATCTTTGTAATCCACACATATGGTACCTAATCATCTTTCTTAAGGACTAGTATAATTTTAGCTACCTGACATCCAAAAGTTTCTAAATTTCTTCTTCAGTTTCATTCTTCACAACTTCTTCTTGAAGGGTGAAATTTGGTTTTAAAGGTATCTTTGACAATAGCTCGTTCTAAACCTAGCATATTTTATCAATAGTTCAATCAAAGTTTCTCTTACAATTTCAATCTCCTTCTTGTAGGGCTAGTTCTTTTTTTTTTTTTTTTAATTTATGCAAGTTCATTATTTTGGTTGTATTCTTCAGTGTGAATATTTTCTAATGAACCTTTTTCTTTTAGTTTTGGACTATCCATTTCGAATATTGAGGTATTCACAATCAGATTCCCTAAACCATAAGCATGTGATATAAGAAACTTTAAGGAAAAAAATTTAATTTGAGGACTAATAAGAATGAAGGAAAAGAAAATAACTATTATTAATCAAGAAAGAAATAAGAAAGAGATACATCTTCTTTCCATCTAACAACAAGTGAAATGAAATAGGAATGTTTAAAATAAATCTTTAAGTTCACACTAGACAATTCCTCTTTATGTCCTTTTTCTAATTTTCCTAGATGTATTTAGTAGTTTTAATGGTTCACCATTAAGTATAAGCTCATTGATCTAAAATTCCATCCTAAGGCTTTTCCATAATCTATAAACAAGGCATCATTGACTCTTTCATGCCAAGTTTCTCCTTTCTTTCTTTCTCTTCTTTGGCATTTTCTAATTTGAAATTTAACAATCCTACACCTACTAAAGACTGGACTTGTACTTAAATGCATGATAGTTTTCTATATCATGTCCCACCATTCCAAAATAATATTGACAACTTGCTATTAGATTGTACCATGCAGGATAAGGAGCTTGTAATGGTTTGATATATGTTGCCGCTATCAACCTTTGCCCAAGTAACTGCAGGTATAAATATGAATAAATCACCGAAATTAGGCGAATCAAGGTCTTATGTCTCTTTTGATTTTGCTTTTCATTGATGTTTCCATGAAGACGTTTCGCCATTGTGTGTTGCGGGTATAAATTCACGGCTTTTGCCATTTTTTGAAAAGTTGGTTGAGCAATGTAATTTGTTTTCGCTTCTTCTTCCTTTATTGTAAGAACTTTTTTTTATCACTTAATTTCCTGGTTCAAAATGCATTTTCTATGAATTCACCATTCTTGACAATCATGATGAAATTTTCTTCAGCCATGGAAACCATATGAGAATAGAATGGGAGAATGTAAAGTTTGTAAGAAGGTTTGCGAAAACTGTACTTCGACAAGTGCAGACTAAATTCTAGTCGCTATTGGATCACATATTCATTAAAAGTCTCATTATTCCTTTTAAACATGTTCTAAAGTGTGACTCGGTTAGGCCTTAATCCTTCCATATATTAATACTGGATTAGAAAAGTATTAGCTAGCCTCTCTAACACTGAATCTTGGAGGCATCCAAATTAGTGTACCACTCCAAAACTTCTTCCTTCAGGCTGTCTTGAAAGTAAGAATCAAAAGCTTCTAAGTCTTATACCTATGCATTTTATGTAAATGTATCTTCAAATAGGTAGCAGGGCATCCCGCCCTATCATATTTGTCAAACTCGGGTGTTTTAAATTTGGGTGGTATTACAAATTTGACATTAGGCTAAGTTCAATTATATCTATCCTACTTACTTCTTGCTCTTACTTAAGAACTTTCATTTGTTCTTTCAGGTATCCAACTTTTACTCAGAGTTCTTAATTTATGGCTGTGGTATCCCCTGTTTTCTTATATTCAAATTGATCAATCCTATCTCGAATATATCTTGTTGCTATTTTTTAAAAAAAATTTTAAGACACTTCAGACTTATAGGCTTGGGTATGATAGTTTTTTGGAGGAAATATTCTTTTAAGGACTTCAACTTCTACAAGATCTTTTCCTTTTGAAAGCATAACAAAAGATATCATCATCTACTGAAACTGAGTTTGCATTATATTTTGTAACTTTTCCTTTTAACAGTGCACTATAAGACGTCATCATCTGCCGAAATGGAGCTTGCATTATATTTTCTAATTCTTGATGATTTTTCATCATTCTTTCACTAAGGACTTCTTATATAGCTTAGATTTCAGCTTGGGTTTGCTTAAGTTTTTTAATTCTAGCTAATCAATTATCCACTTCCATTTTGTTCAAATTTTGAGATCTGAAACTGTATTTCTTGGTGATCGGATATTGCTTAGCCTTGCTTATTTTTTCCAATATTTAATTTGAAGAATTGATATCAAAAGTGAAAAAGTAGGCATGAAAATATACGTGGGAAAGGTATTGTGTTCAGATTATTATAAAACTAACATTCTTTGCCCTTTATTGCATTTCTTTACTAGATACCAAACTGACTTGATCTTCGAATCTACTTATTTTGATTCTTAAATCAAGAATAAAATGGTTCCTTTTGTTTTTATGATCATCAAACACTTCGATTCCCTATGTCATGAAACATGAACAAAGTAACATACAATCAACACTTCTATATTTCTATCTTCAGCTACATTCATGGCTTGATGGTTTTGTAAAATCTTAATAAGGTTGACATAAGGCTTTTTTAATATACAGGGCTTGGCCTAAGATCAAACCCCCAGATCTTCCTACAATATCGACCATCAATACCATAAATGCATATGCTAAATAAAATCTTAAAAGTGATATCAATTCATGGAGTAAGATCTAAATAGGATAAGGTGCTTAATATACACGAAGATTATGTGATCTCTCAAATGCTTGCTTCCTTTTGTCCCTTTTAAAATAGGGTATACACCATGAAAGGTTGAGCTCGGGTTCAGTTCTATACATACGCTTAAATGTGAGTGTTTGAAGTCTTTATCACAAAGTAAAAATAAAAAATAGATGCAGCAACAGATGTTAACATGTCTGACCTGAGGTTAGTACATATGCAGCATTGTCGAAGTTCCTAGCTTAAGATCAGGTATAGTCACCAAAAGTTTTTTAAATTTAGAAAAAAAAATCGATCATAAGTTAAGTATTCCTAATCTAATTATCAAGGTTTACCAATAATTAATTAGGTATGTACAATCTGGATCAAAATCAAATTACAATTTCAAAAGATGAGATCAACTCTACTTAAGTGTAGCCTAACTTTCTAAAAAGTTCCTCAGTAGAGTCACTCGCTATCATAACCAAATATTTCTCTTCTCGGGAAAAGCTCGAGTGTGAGAATTTTTTTTTAATTTAAAAGAATTATCACCAATTTTTTTTATGATGTGATTGGTCATCGATCCTATTTGAAAACTTTATTTTTCTTTTAAACAAGAAAACAAGTGAACTCCATTTTGAAAATAGGTATTAGTCTCCTTTATTAGAAGATTTAAAATTCAGAGTTAGTTACACTTAAGGAAGGGTTAACATCCCCACAAACGTCCAGGAATTGGTCCCATTAAGTAGTATGATCTCGTATTCTTGATTTACAAAAATTTGAAATTGATCTTGAACTAAATTTATTATATAATCTTATACAAACCAGCAGACATTAGATCTTTGACTCTAGAAAAGGAAATATTTTTTATTTAGAGATCAAAATATGAACTTCATCAAGTTTCTTTCTCTTAAACAGTTTTACAAAAACATGGAAAGCATTACAGAATGAACAACTAATAAAGGAAAAAACCATCAAAGATCTTTTTTTTTTCATTTTCAAACAATAACGATTTCTTGCCTTTTTACCAGTCAACAAGCAAATAGTCTTAAGAGAAAATCCCTAAAAGAGATGTTGACGGTGTTGGTCTTCAGTGCTCAATTGTAGAGATCTGAAAGTTTGATTGTTCGCACGAGATATCTTATTCAGTGATCGATGCTTACTAGTGATGGATCCTTATTCGTGATCGATTCTTCCTTTCTGTATCTTGATACATATTCGTAATTATTTTCCATACCTTTTTTTGATTCATCCATCTCTTTCAACTATAGAATGAGTGATCCATTTATAGGGGAAAAAAAGGATAAAGTCTGTCAAAGATTTGAAATTCTATTGCAAAGAAAAAGAAGCTACAACGCAATCAATCCAATCTTGAAATTCAAAAAGCTACCACTGGATGATGTGCATTCTCTATAGATGAGCTTGAGATCAACCTAATTTTGAAATTCAAAATTTTATCATGGGAGAAAAGATAACAAAGTGTTTGAATATTTCTTGTGCAAATTCCATCAAAAGTCTTTCACTGGCATTCTCTAGCCTTCGCAATGTTTCCTCTCTAAGTTGCTATATATCAAAATCTCAATGAGAGATCGAGGTCAAATCACGTCAAAGGTTCAATAATGTTGGAAACCAGATCAGTCTTCAAATCTACATCATTATGATTATTCCAATAATGCACTAAATCTCGATGTAAGATCGAGATCAAATACGCAAGGGGTTGTGCATGAAACCTAATGCAAAATTGAGGTTTGAGTCACGTCTAGAACCCAATGTGACATCAAAAGTTGCATTACAACTACACTAGGATAAGTCATGTGAAATTATTGACCACATCAAGGTGAAATGTGCTAAGTTATGCCCGATCTCACATTATTGTGTGCTCATTGAATTATGCTCGATCTCACATTATGGTGTGCTTACTGAATTATGCCTGATCTCACATCAAGTAAAGAGTGTTTAAGTTGCTTCTAACTTTACATCGAGATAATTCACGATGGGGTATTCCACATTGAGGTAGTCCTCGTCTTAGTAATCCACATTTGAATGATCCATATCGAGTAATCTTCGTCGAGGTATTCCACGTCGAGGCTAAGATGTGCTCAAAGTTAAATCCGACCTTATATCAAGGTACAACACTTAAGTTATTCCTGACCTCACATTGGGGTATGGTGCTTAACCTACTCCTGACCTTACGTCGGGGTGCAGTATGCATGACCTGTCTTGACAACATAATCTCAATGATGAATCTGCCTAATCTCGAAATTAATGTCGCTTAAACCATTTCTAAGTTCTTTCCAATTTCATTGCTAAAATCCAATGTCCACAACCTTATCAATTGATGAAATTAAGCCTTGTCAAAAAATTCAAAAGTTAACGATATTCAAATTAAAGATCTTTTGCAATGAATTTTGATTTGAAAATTTTCATAAATGTAAAAAAATATTTGAACTACCATCACAAAAATATTCGAAAAAAAGTAATACAAAAATTTTTTTTTAAGGAATTATACTATCAAAATTTTAAAAAATTTATAAAAATAGCTCGCTAATTAAAAATTATTTAAATATGATAGATGAAATTAAAATAAAGTGTATAATTTATTTAAGTAATTTTTTAGGCATTTCAACGGTGAAAATATAGTTAATTTTTCATAATCATTTTCATCAAAATTTAAAAATTTGAACAAAATTAAAAAATTAAATTTTATTTGAAGCTGTATTAAAAGTTAGAATTTAATAAAAAAATAACTTAAATTTTAAAATGATATTTATCCTAAACTAATAAGGAAAATAAAATAGTGGGTCAATTAAGTTAGGATAACTTATATTTTATTAATAATCTCAAATTGGAACCTAAAAAAAAACATAAATTTATTTAAAACTTACACTTTTATTGACTTTTGAATGTGATATTTTTGTTTATAATTTCATTCATGTTAATAATTTTGTACATATATTTGATATGTATGTGATTTTTAATTGTACAACTACATTAAAATTCTTTTAAACACTATCACAATAAATAAAATTTATTTTTTATTTTTTAAAATATCTAAATTTTACATGTTTTTGTTAAGTTTGATGTACACAAAAAATATTGTATTTGTTTTGACAATATTTAAAAAATATATTACGGTAATTATACAAGTAAAAATCACGTATACAGCACGTGTGTATACAAAAATGTTGATATTAATAAAATTTATAAATAAAATTTTTATATTAGAAATTTAATAAAATTTAAATATTAAATATATATATATATATTATTTTCTTGTAAGTCTTAATTTGAGATTATGAGTAAAATAGATGTTGTTTTCATGTAATTAACTCTAAAACAATGTTAATAATTGGCATATATAGAACAATATTTATTTATTTAAAAAAATGTCTTGGGCAGCCCGTCTAGCTCAGTAGGTAGAGCGCAAGGCTCTTAACCTTGTGGTCGTGGGTTCGAGCCCCACGGTGGGCGATTGTACTTTTTTTTTTTTTCACCCCTTTCAATATGTTGTGCTGCAAAATACATGTTCCAAGCCCATTAAGCTTTATGGGGCCCAAGAAGAAAACTTTTAGGCTTTCTCAACAAACGAAAATGATCAAGAAGAGAATCAAAATGTTTCATAATCTTTTAAAAGTTTAAATTGAAGTGTTATGAAAGAAGTTCTACATTGTCATAATTTCATTTTAATCTATAAATGTTTTTATAAAAAAGTATTTAATGTGTTATGCTCAATATTGCATTTCGATTATATAATTCACGAGTCATCTACAATCAACATAATAAATTTGATCACCAGTATATTTATAAATGTATTTTAAATTGTAAAAGATTTTATTATAAATACGTTTTTATGTCAAAGGGTTGTGCATGTTACTATTTAGTATAATTCAAGTTTTCATTTTTTAAAAACTCATAAATTACTAAATCACTTCAAGTTTGATAATGAAAATATTTGTGGCACAAATATATTCTTATAAGAAAAGTTAAGTTTATAAAACTTGTATTTTTTTTCTTTTTTCATTATTTACAAAAGAAATTAGAAATTTTTTCTTACCATGGCGGCCACTTTAGGTTGAAAATTTGAAAATTTTAATGCCTACATTCCTAATAGCATAATTTATTGCACTTCCTTTTCCTTCGTAGGGTACTCTTTTTTTCTTTAAAAAAAAAAAGAAAAAATGATATTAAGACTATATCGTCTTCTTCTGTGCTTTGTGTTTTATATATTACTATTATATAATATGGTCTCTGATATCTAATAATTCTTGCCCTTCCATATATTTAATCCTTCTTTCTTAAATAAGGACAAAATAAGTGCATGTCAACATCTAACATTGGAATCATATAATTATCTAAATATTTTACTATATAATATGCTCTCCAACATATATATGTAACAATGATAAGGCAAATGCGAGAAGGGGACATGCCTCATGTCTCACATGCCAATGGTGTTATGCTCGTCATATGTACTTCCTTCAACAGTATCGTACGGTTAGCTAATAATTCATATGCATCTTTATATTATATTAAACATTAGACTTGTATTTGTAAACAAATGGCTACACCAATTGGTCAAGATCCTATCTTCTTCTTTTTTTAATTTCTTTGTGATAGGTTATTATTTCTATGCAAGCGAGTTTTCCCTTGCTACGTAAAAACACAAAGTCAACATTCACAAGGAATCTACTATATCACTAATATTTTAAATTTTTAATAATTAAATTTAAAGTAAAATAAATTTAAAATTTTGAGTTTTGCTTTTTTAATTAAGTTTTAATTTTTAAAATATTGTTAAACAAAACTTGATTTATTGACTTTACTTAAATTAGATTATGGTCAAAATGATTATAAAACATTATGATATTTTCATTATTGAAATATCAAAAAAATTACTTAAAGACATCTACATTTTATTTCGATTTTAATTCTCAATTTTGAATAATTTTTAATTAATGATTTATTTTTTAAAATTTTGAATAATATAATTTTTTAAAAAAATATTTGTAGTACTTAAAAATTTTAAAAAATTTAATAATCGTACCTTGAATATTTTTTTACATAAAATTTCAATTCAAAATAATTCATTGCTAAAAAAACTCTAACTTGAAAAATTTTAATTTTTAAATTTTTTCAATAAGATTCAATTTTGATATTAATTGAGAGCTCAAGATTTATTTAAAAATATTTTTAAAATTAAAATAAAATTCAAGATTTTAAATAATTTTACCTTTAAATATATAAAATCAACAAAAATTAATAATTAAAATTTTTTTGGTGAAATGCTCTTTAAAATCTTTGTACTTAAAGATAAGGTTAATCACATTTTAACGATATATATTTTGTTGGTGATCTCAAATTGAGACCAAAAAAAAAATTATATTTATTTAAAAATTATATTTTTATTAAATTTTTCATGTAAAATTTTTATCTATAATTTTTATTAAAATTAACGGTTTTGCACATGCATGGTGTGTATATAATTTTTAATTATGTAATTACTTTAGTACTTCTTTAAACATTATCAAAATAAATTAAATTTATTTTTTATTTTATTTAAATATTTAGATGTTATGTGTTCTTGTTAAATTTGACACAAGAAAAAGAATATTTGATTTATTTTTATAATATTTAAAGGATTTAAAATAATAGTATAAGTAAAAATTATATGTATATGATCAATATATATGCATAAAATTGTTACTGTTAAAAAAAATATAAATGAAAATCTCATATTAAAAATATAATAAAAACTTAAATATAATTTTTTATAAGTTATAATTTAAAATTTGATCAAAATTTAGTTTTTATATAATAATATAATTTTTTAAAAAAAGTAAATAAGTTTTCTAAGATTCAACAAATTTCCAATTTATTGACGTCATAGTAGTGGAAGTACATCAAAATTTTTATTATAATCAATTGAGGATAATATTTACTTAAAAATATTTTTAAATAGATAATATTTATAATATAATCTGAAATCAAAACAATTAACGAACAAAATGTGATATCATTAAATGGAATGTATACTTTTAAATGTCAAAGTATACCTAAGATTGAACTAGTTGCGGTTAGGTTTAAATTTTTTGTTTGGAATTGTGTGCAGGAGCTAATCAATTCAATAAGTGACCAAAATCAGGGGAGCTCCTTCCTTTTGTTGTTCCATGTGGATGATCACTAAGCTTAAGTGACTAAAGAAGTAATTCTAAGTGGCTGAAAAAGCCAGTCCCTTAAAGCTCCTTTAACACAAAACAGCATGTACAACTTTTGCTCAAAGGTGAATACAATCATCAAACACCCAAATGTATTAATTATATATGATATTTTATTTTTATACATTCATAAACAATATTTTATAATATTAAAAAATTTGTTGTAAAAAACATTTTAAAAATTAAATAATATCTTCTTGTGATTTGAATAAATCAGAACATGTCAGGGTTATTTATCAGATTAAGACAAAATTTTTGACATTAATCTGATTTATTTAAATCCAAAATTTTTGAAGTTTTAAAGAAGTGAATCTCCCCAAATCTGCGTTGATGTTGCGCTGGATCTTGACATAATCTAAACCCATATCACGGTAAGACATGTGTGGTATTACCATAGTTTAATTAAATTAATTAAGTGATTGAGTTGAGGGCATGAGATATCAACCTGATTAAATATTTTCTTTTTCTTTTTTAATTTTCATTTAGCAAATGTGGGTATTAGTGGCTTGAGGGGTCACGGTACTTATGGTGGGGATTAATTGATTATTTTGATTAAAAATGGGAGATGTGTTGCATGCAATGGATGTCACGGCCTTAATTCTAGAATATTCAAAAAGCATGCTTTGGGTTAAAAGATGATCAACTATGTCATTCCAGAGAGAGAGAGATTCAATAATTGAGAGTAGTGGCTGCCTTTGGCTTATACTTTATTTTGGGTCGTTTTCTACGTCTTGTTTTTATTGCAATATTTCAAAACCAAACAAAGTCTCATAAGCAAAACCAAAAGTACCACTTTGAGTAATAGAATTGAAAGTGAAATTTACTTTCTAAATTAATATATCTTTACCCAAATTATAAACTTATTTTTAATAAAAATATTAATTCAATTAATTGAAACGCAATGGCTAATTAACATGCCTAATTAATTAATCTTTCACTATTTAGTAATAGTATTTGATTATATAAAATGAATCAATCATGGAATAAATTATCAATTGATTCAATTTAACTGGTTGATTATATATGAAAAACAATGGTGTAATATGATGAGAATTTGTAGCTGTCATGTAATATCTCGCATAAGGGGCAAGTTAACTCTCGAACCCCAATCATGTAATTTAATTGCATATATCTGAGGAATTAGACTTGCACTATGATGTAGGTAGGGCGCGTGGCATGAAGAGATGAACCCTAGAGGCATATACATATATATAGATATGTGTTGTTGTGGAAGCAGTAAAAAGGATGCATGCCAATAATTAAGAAAAAGCTTTTATTAGTATTTGGGTTGGGAGGAGAAAGCTTGGCATGAAAGAAATTGAACTTTTCATACAAATGCTTTTGCTTTTGGTGTCTCACCTTCCCCACCTGCTTCTTCCTAAGCTCATGGTTTCTGGAAACCAAGCATTTGTAATTGTAGCCAAAGCACAGAAGCCTTCCTGTTTTGCTTTTCTTGATTTATTTTATTAAGAGTGGAAACAATATGTGTCAATCTCTTTATATAGAGCAGACCTTTAAGAGAAAAGGCACAAACAAGGCCCCATCCCTAATAGCCTCATTTCATTAGAACTTACAAGTAAAATTGAAATCAATCATTTAGGTGTGTACCCCATGGTCCGACCCTTAGGACTAAAGTATTGTACGTGCCTTAATTCATCTATCAATTTCTAAATTTTGGGATTTTTTTTTTTTTGAAATTCTGAAATAATTCACCGCCTTAGCTAGATTGACAATACAGCATAAATAATGTGACGGGACTTTGATGTAGAATAAAGCATGGTAGGTAACAACATATAGGACCCATCAATTAATAGACTATTTGTTCCTTGCATATATGTGACAAAATATGTTTAAACATATGGCATAGGTTTCCTCTTGTAATCAAAACACTCACAAAAAGAAAAAAAAAAAGGAAACAAAGATGAAAAAGATGGAACGTATATTTTGACTTAGAGAGTTATATTAATGGTTACAATCGTTTTATAAAGAAACCAAGAAACGTCCAAAATGTCAAAAGTAGATTACTTGTAATGCCTGGATTTCTTATGGGGAGCTTTTGTGTAGTTTAGATCCATATTTCCAGGGTGATTTTTGACCACTCGGCTGCGTCCAAGTGGAAGACGATGATATTCAAATAAGAATTCCAACAATCCCACCAAGAACCAACGTACAAAATTAAGAGGCAGTCTAATAATTAAATCATAATTAATTAGATTATTAAGAACATACTTTGACTTAGAAAGCTTCAACGGTGGGTTTAAATGGGCTTCCATCTCATTGTCCTCATGATAATATATCTAATCATGCTATGTTGAGCAAAAATATTTTGAGATAACATCAACACATAATGATATTATTTATGAAGAAATCACTATCTGTTATCAACCCCTCTGAAGTTGAGATTACAGGTGACCATGTCAAAAGAAGGCTAAACCCTAAGGTTTAAGCTCCAAAAATGACATATGCACATCCCCTTCCCACCCTCTCCTCTCCCCCCCCTCCTTTCTTTCTCCCTCCCAATTTGCCTTTTAATTCCTCCTTTTCACCATACATATGACCTAAGATTCTTTGGCTTTACAGGAGAATTAACAAAGTGTAATTCATGGCCCTGGTGATATGATTAACTAACAGATGGCACATCGAGAGAAAGAAAGATTGTTTCTTGCAGCTCATTTTGCTGCTTATTGTTCTTTCTCTTGCATGTCAAACTATTTATTGTCACACTGTTTATTTAGGTTGCATTAACATCCCCTAATTGTTCAATGAATCATTCCTTAGTGAAAGTACAATTTTTAAGTACTTGGTATAAAAATTAAGACATCAAAATTTAAATGTTAGAGGAGAACAGAAAAGGAAAAAAAAAACTATCATGCTAGTAAAGTTTTTAAAGTTTATGTTATATAGTTTTATATGAGTTTGTACTTTCTTGACTTGTGAGAATTTTTTTTTTTTGGGATAAATATATAAAAGATAATCAAGTCTTGAATTATGTTATCTACTTTTTGATTCAATAGATGTATCAATTGGATTAGTCCTATAATTAAAATTTTAATTTGATTTAAATTGAATCTTATTTTAAAAAATCATAAAAATTAATATTATTTTTATATTAAAATATCATAAAGATAACTCATCAAATAAATTTTACTCTTTATTTATAATTTGACTAATTTTTAACTTATTAATTATATATTTAAATTTTTTAAAATTTTGATGATATAGATTTTTTAAAAAAATATTTTTTATTTAAAATTTTTGAAAGTTTTGATATTAATTTAACTATTTTTTTTCATTTGTGAAATATTTTAAACTAACATTTATTATTATATAACAATTTCAATTTAAATATTTTTATGTTTGAAATTTTTTAACGAGATCTGAATTAGACTAAATTGAAACATTAAATATACATCTACTTGATATTTTAAGATATTAAATATATAGTGGGTATGATTTTTTTTTTAATGTTTGTCCCTACGTTTTTTATTTGAATTTATCCAATTAAGATCTCTCGGATTCTAAAAATATATATCAAAATTAGTTAATAAAAATAAATAAAAATTATATAAATTTTTAATATTTATCTCACATTACCGATTAAACTCTCGTATTCACAAAATAACAAATTATTTATTAATTTAATTTAAATTAAACTTTAACACTAATAACTATAGAAAATTAAAAATATTTTAGTTATTAAAATATTTTTAAAATAGATCAAATAAATTTTTTATTTTATTTTAAATCTTTTCCTCAAATTTAGATAATTCTTTAATACGATATTTATTTTTTGTGAATGTTTAAAATTTTGATAATATAAAATTTTAAAAATATAAATTTTTTTGTATTTAAAAATTTTAAAACTTTTTGTGACGATAGGTGGAATATTTTTTTATATTTTTTAAAATTTTTAAATTAAAACTAGTTATATAATATTTTAATTTTTAATTTTTTTTTGATAAACTTTAGTTTAAATAAAATTAATAAATAATATTCGATTTATCATTTTTTAAATATAAAAATTTTATTGATAATACATGATAAATATTATAATTTTATAAAATCTTTACTCTTAAAAAATAAATCAATATACCATATATATATATATATATATATATAATTAGGAAGAATTTTCGCTCGAGCTACATAGACCTGATCAAGTTTCTTGCTTTCCTCCCTGCCAATTGCTAATAAAATTATTTCTCATATTAAAAATTGAACTTTTTTTTTCTTTATTTCCGTTGTTGGGAATTTGATTTCATTGAGATGAAGGTAAAAAGAAAGCAAAATTTTGCGATTTGAAGCACATCCTTGAGTGGTCTACAGCTAAAAGAGCCCAAAAACACTGTCCTAATTCACACAGAAAAATAAAGATAGTAAAGTTGGTATTTCAATTTAAATATTTCATGGAGCTTTACCTTTCAAGCTTAGCTGTTCTCTACCATACTTGGAGTTAGAAATAACAAAGTACATTTTGATGGACATATAGTCAAAGTTATAGGTCAGCTGGACACCGTATGGTTAAATTACACCATAATATAATAACTAATAAATTTCCTTTCTTCATTCTCATCAAATAGGTACCTTGCATCGCCTTGGCAATTTGCCAATTTCATCATCTTATCAACTATGCACATAAAATTGAGTAATTTCTTCCAATACCCACATGAGAATAGATGGAATCATTTCATTTCAGGAACTTCCCCTTAGCAGCAATGTAGATTAGACTAAAAGGAAAATTTTGGAATTTGGCACTTATCTTATGTAACTTTATTTCTTTTCGTTTGAAGGAGTTATATTAGTTGACCCCATGATTCATGTAATCCATTAGAGAGCCTGGATAATGCATAATGGTAAGATGGATGATACCCTTTACAGATTTGGATAGTTAGTGATTATGAATGGTCACTATTTAATTATTGGGAGCGAGTATGAACTGATGGAGTGGGCAAAAAGTGACCAATTGACAAGCTTGAACAAGAGAGCAAGTTTCCTGTACAACTTTCAAACTAGGATGCTAAAAAAGAAGAAAAAGTAAAAAAAAAAGGAAAAGAAAAGAAAACAAAGTTAATTCATTGAATTGTTAGGAGAGGGTCCAGCTCTGCAGCTACAGCGGCCACTTTAACTTATTAGTGAAATCAAATCTACAAAGTAGTGTTGGTGGTGGTGGTGGTGGTGGTGGTAGTAGTGGGTGAGGCTGTAAAAGGCCATTTCCCATATAAAATCAAGCCTCTGATTTATTGACCTGCACAATCTCCCTATTTTCCTTTGCTAATTTAATCAATTTTCTGCAAAAGATCGTTGTTCCGTCCCAAATCAAATGCAATCTCTTAAATATCTTGTAAAAAAACCAATTTTTTTAGGTTTTTGGTTTTTAATCTTCATAAATATATTATTACCCTGTAATTCAAGAATTGAAAATGAATCATGCCTTAATTACATAGGAATTGGAGCATGTGCCCCAAATGTCTAATGTATTATTATGCCTAATTTAATGCACACATAAGAGGAATATTCATTGAATAGTTTTATTTTATTTTTAACTGAATCTTTATGTCTAAGTTATTACATGAAACAAGAGGGAATTATACCAATTAATGAAGGTTAAATATAGAGAACAAGAGATAATTAAGGAAAGTTGATCAGTTCAAGCAAGTTTTTATTGATATTTATATGGTTATCAATAACCAAAAGAAAAAAAAAAAAACAAAATCCATTACAGCTCTTCGAAGGTGAAAATCGAAGGAAGGGAAAATAAGAATTAATTATTACAGTCCGACATTCTCTTCTGCAGCTTCAAGTCATTGTAGAACTTTCGTATAAACTCCTCGGCTGCTTTGTCCACGTAACCGTTGTCCTCATCAGTGTCTCTTAATGGGAAGGGGGAGTCCGTTACCCTCAACGGCCTGACCAACGGAGTCCGTCCGAACCCCGGCAGAAATGGAGAAGCTGTCTCCGCCGGCAAGTCATAGCTGTTAAGCATCTCCAAGGCGGCCTTAACGGCGTTGGCGGTGGTAGCGACGTCGTCATCGTTGGTGAGAGGAGCGTGGGCGCAGGGGAAGAAGTGGTGGTGGGCGCTCTTCTTCTTGCTGCTGGTGTGGAAGGGAAAGGTGTAAGCGGGGGTGTTGCTGCAGCTGAACTCGTACTCGCGAGGAGGGTCAGCGAAGGCCGGGACTTGGCGGCCGTGGTGGTGGTGGAACATGAGGTGGCCAATGGCCTTGGCGCCGGCGATCTTGCCTCGCTTGAGCAACATGTTGAGATCAACGATGAGCTTCCTCTTGGGTATTCCTTTCCGTAGCATGAACAGTACGACACGTACTATGCTCCATATTCTTTTGGCTATCACTGGTAGATTTTGTTCCATTTTATCAGGTGACAGATTCTTTAAATTTCTTCTGGGTTTTCTCTGTTTTCTTTGGCACAGAGAGAGAGAGAGAGAGAGTGAGAAGGGCTTTTGTTTTGGGTTATGAGAGACAGAGGAGGTGGGGGGGTGGGGTGGGAGGTATATAAAGGTCTAAAGGAGAGAGAGAAATTATTAGGTTTGTATATACTTTGTATATACAATCGAAGGTCACCTCTGGGTGCACGGATCTTTTATGTTTTCTATCCTTAGGGTCTGTATTTATTGACAGGTCACTATGGATGCGAGGGCGATGTTGCGCTCTCAAGTTCTGGCACGTGGGGTGAGAGCAGCCGGTTTTATCTTCGTTATTAAGGTTCGCTCTTTTTTCGCCTTCTTGGGCTAAGAGAAAGTCCGTTAGGTTTACATATTTTATAATACAACAATGGAGGGAGTTAGGGCCCACCTCACTCTTTTCAGTCTTCTTCTTTCCCTTAATGAATAAATAAATCTTTTTAGGAATTATATTAAAAGAAAAACAAATATTTTTGAAAAAGAGAAATTGGAATTTTATGAATTTTGATATCCATAAGTTTACTCCATTTTAGCGAAAACTTAAATTAATTTTCAACTCCATAATTAAAATACTCACCATTTCCTTTTTAAAGAAATTAAATCCTTTGATTTTTTACGATTAATTACAAAAACATTTATATCATTTGAAAAATATAACATTTAATTTTACTATATAGTAATTAAAGGATGAATAATACCATGCGCTTAGTAGTATAACGCAATATTTGTAGAGAGATGAAATAAAGTAAGATAATGTACGGACATAACAGTTCCAAAAATACGATAAAAGTATATATCTTTTATAGGTTATATATATTATGCAAAAAGCAGAAAACATATCTCATCTAAGTTTAATTAATTACATAGTAGACAGATTTATTTTATCTAAAATAGTACAAAAACTTATTTTATTAATCTAATCGAACTATATACATTAAATATTATAAAATTATAACATTTTATCTTGTATTATGATTGTCTTATCATATTTTAACTTATTTTTTATCTTATCTTATTGTACTTTTTTTTCATTAAAGAGATTTTTAAATTACTACCGTAAAAATTACAAAATAATAAATAAATTAAGCATTAATTTTTTTCTTTCATTGTCTCTTTATATATATATATTTGCATATCTTGTTGTAACACTTATATATGTCAGTGTATAATACAATATCTTATATATGTGTCAATATTAGCATGTTAGTAAATATATAAACTTTAAATTATGGGATGCATTTCATATTTCATTTTACTTATAAAAAAATTTGTAATTATAACTAATTGAATTATATATATTATTTTAAAATATTTTAATTATTATTCAAATAATATAAAATTTATCGTATCCAAATTTTATCAATTATATAATATACTATCGTATCCTATCTGACTTTATCTTATCTGACCTTATTCGGTCATATATAACATTTTATCTTATATCATAATTGTTTTATTATATTATATTTTATTTTATCATATCTGTCTGATTGAATATAATTGTTAAATTGCTTTTATAAAAGTTACAAAATAAACGATAATGTAATTATATGTCCTTATTTTTATTTTTTTATATTTGCCAAAAAACTAGTCAGTGACACTTATATCAATATTAATGTCAGTATATAAATTCCAAAGTGCGATATTTTTGAATATTTCATTTTATGTAAAAATAAATTATAACTAACATTTAATTTTATTTAATTAAATATATATTAAATATTACATATTTGTAACTTTTAATTATGCATCTCATTATTTTGTTTTATCATATCATATCTCTTTGATTTAATATATCTTTAAATTTATTATAAAAACATTACAAAAGAACAAATAATTTAAGCACATATCTGCATTAACATGTGGTTTTGTAAAAATTTCAAATTATATGATGCTTTTGTACTGTTATTCTATTTATAAATATATATAATATTTAAGCTTAAATTTATATTTTTATGATTTATTATTCAAAAGTACTTTACCATAGCAGTAAAAGAAAAGAAAAAAGTTATTCTATCCAAATTCCACTAGCAAGATTGAAGTCCTATTAGTTTTATTTATCTAACTTTATCGAATCATACATCCGATAATATAATATTATAATTTATTTGTTTATTATTATAAAAATTACAAAATGACAGATAATGCAAGAAAACGTCTCTAAATTTTTAATCTGTAAATGACTTGCTTACTTTTGTAATTTCTTGAAAAAATCAGTATTATCAGTGCTATTTCATGAGAGAGAAAAGATTAGATTCCATGTATCCTTTGAGCTCTCTCTAGTTTGTGTAATTATTGGCATGTGTAACTTTGCTTCCTTACAGAAAAAAGTTGAAGTGCCAACTTTTCTTAGTCAAGAAGACCCTGTGGCCTGCTGAATATAAAAGCCAATCTCCAAGTGCACCAAACAACGGCAACATTAAAAATTTTAATGTCCACTAATACCATCAACTTCTCATATGACAATGCAATTAAAGGGTAATAAATTAGTATAAGAGTCACAAAATTGGTAAGGGGCACTTGGGGACTGAAGCTGCAAAATGTCCCCACCCTTAGAATTTCAACAATCTTTGATGGCTTTCATCGCCCTTACTGATTTTCTTAGCATACAAACAAAAGCAAAATGTGGGTTTTAACAGAAGCAGGATTTCTTTTTTAGAAAAGGATAAAATGGTTAAATTTTTCTTTGTCACTTTCAGGAGAGCTCTTATTAAAATTTCCTGCAACTAGGATTTGTAGAACTAAGTGGTTGTTCTTCACATGGTGGCTTTAATAGAGAGTTCTTATATTTATCTTTTCAATAGCGAAGAACTGCATTCAAAGGTATCCTATTTCTGCAGATAATATAATTGGTTCGTCAATTATCTCTGGATTTTTGGTCTGCCATTGATGATGGTCGTTTATCAATTTATGCTCCTAGCTAAGCTTAGAAGCAAGAACAGCTCATTGTAATTGTGCTAACGTATAAACATGTTTTAAGTGATTAGATTATGTGTTATCCACATGTAACCTTTCTGCACAATCACTGCTTTCTTTTTTCCTTTTTTGAATGTCAAAAGTGCAATATAGGCCACTCTGTCTAGGCAAGTGGGTTAAATGGGTTCTGTTGATAAATAAGGCTTTGTTAGGTTTACGATTTTGATTTCTTGCAGGAAGAAAATACTCAAAGGAAAGGGTGTTTCTTATTATAATTACTGTTCTATTTATGTGTTACATTATTAATCCTCACTAATCTTTTTCTCCTGACAGTGAAAAGACATTGTTTCCCTTTTTCTTCTTGCCGCAGTTGAAAGCATGAGTCAATCAAGTCGCCTAACAATTTGGACATGATTTTGGGCATGTAATTTGCCTGCAAAACATGTTTTTACCTTCTGAACTTTATGATCATTGCTTCCAGGGGTCAATGGAACATAGCTCAACTTTTTATCATTTTCATGGACAAACTTTTAGACCAAAAGGCGCCAACGCTAAGAGGCTTCTCCAGGTAGCTTTGCTTTTGGTAGTCTGACTTTATCAGATAAATAAGCATAAGCATTACAGGGGGGTCACTCAAAATTCCTCAGAAGGACATGTAACCTTATATTTGGGGCGAAGAGCTGAAATGGGGTTCAGAATTGGAGCCCAGAGAGAGGTGTCTGAAGATGAGGGAATAGATGGGGGCAGTGGAGATGATGAGATTGATAGGAACCTTGAGAGTATAGAACACTTTAAGAACCAAACAGGACTACCTACTGTGGGGGATGAAGTAACAGGTACTGCAACAAGAGTGCCATATGGCTATGGTCTCATCGCAAATCAAAACCATCAAGAGCAGGACATTTCTCAAGAAACGGTGTTCCAAGGTAAGAACCTGATGAAGACTGATAGTTACAAAGAACAGAAAGAGGCAACCATGAATGAGAAGACGATTGCATCTTTTACTAAAGAAGAGGAAATCAGAAATGAAAATGATCAAGTTGAGACGGTTCATAAGATGGAGACCTTCAATGATGAGAATGGGTTCCACCCGATCACCTTCAACTTCGACTCCTTGTAAACCCAAGGATCGTGATCAGACATAATAGGAGCTTCATTAAATAGGAATAGATGAGTTGAGCACTCCGTGAAAGAGAGCTTTTTAACTATCCAGTAGCAAGCAAATTCAGTGTATATTTCTTTCAGTGTAAATGCAAACATTTTCACATGAAAAATATGCTACGGAAAATTAATTATTGAAACCAAATAACAATATTGTTAAATTGGAATATGCTCCAATTCAGATTTGTCAAAGATCACCACCCAAAGAGTTTAAAATGATATCTACTTAGCACATACTTTGGTGCAGTATGCAGAGTGCAGCAGGTGATATTTGAATCAAGATGTCATATCCAATTATAAAAAAGGGTTCCCATAGCTACATCTGCATAACTAAAACCGGTTAGAATTTTACGTCAACCGGTACTGAAGAAATGGATTCTGTAAAAACTAGAAGCCAAGAAGATACGAAACATGCAAATTTCCCCAGATTTAAAGTTATACAAAGAAATAACAGCCTACTTAATATTTGACTATTACAAATACCAGAACGGTCACAAAAGGAGAAGCAATCAAATTTGCTTAGGTATTACAAGAATAAAATTTATGAACCCTAAAACACTATCCCTCAGAGTGCTTCAGAAGGATGAAGTTACAATGAATTTCGAACAGAACTCGGGTGAATTTCACAAAGTCTGTATAACATTTGCTCCTTGAAAGAGAGCTTGGCGCACCAATTGTTATAACAGTTTCTCCCTATACAATTTGTTAGTGAACAAATCTAAGAGGTCATTATCAAGAACCTATTTACCATTAATGGGAAAACCAAAAATTGCATGGTTTTCAAGGGCTTTCTTGACAACCATGTTCTTTCAGCACAGAAAACAAAGTAACTCTGAAGATTGCCGGTGTCATCCCCTACTGTTTGCTGTAATTTCTACTATCGCATCTTAGGCACACAAAGATCTACCAGTTGGCCACCACTTCATCTTGTACAAGCAAAGCTTCCATGCTGGCCTGTTCACAAGTGCAATCCCACAGTGAATCCTGTAAGGAATATCATGCCTATAGTTTTCAGTTGCCCTAAATTGATACTTATGCATGTTCCTGAGATATTACACAAGATTTCAAGCCAACCACTGCTTTGCAAGCATGCTTGCCTGAGTTATATTGGCATGAAGTTTCTTACTCTTTTAAGTTCAAGAAATTCTTCATTTTCCAAATTAAATTTCACAAAAATCAATATGAAAGAAACACTGAGTAATACTGAAAGGAATAAACCAGCAGCATCCACAGATACCATGCAATGTGAAGAGCACACACTTGAATAACTTTATAAGTTAAATCACCATAAATATCATCTTTATGAAAACAGATTAAACATTTCGTTTTACTTTACTTGGAGGGGAAGGTAGGACACAGAACTGGATTTTCTAAATGATGGCACAATGGAATGGAGAAAGGAGAGAGAAAAGGAGAGACACTACCTTTATTTTTGCAGCATCCTGTACATCTGGTTTTGAATCCAGAGCAATTCCAAAATGAAGCATGGCCTTGTCAAATAATTTACACTGTTTGTAAAGTTTGCCCAATAACGCATGTATACTGCATTCATGGGGAGCTTCCTCTTTGAGTTCCTCTAGAACTTCCAGAGCTTTATCAAAGATTCCAAGGCTCACTAATATGGTAGCTTTGTAGTACCTTGGGAGTGGATTTTTCACATCAGCAGAAATAGCATTCTCAAGCATCTCCAAAGCTTCATCAGTTCTCTGAAAGATAGTAGGAACACAAATACATAGATACACAATGGATGAAGTAGACAACAACAATTCAGTTATAACATCATTTTTGACATATAATCTCACATTTATGTCTTCATATGTTGCCAGTCCACAGCAGCCACAAACAATGATGCAAATAATTATGCAATTTTGATGGGCTAGATCTTGCTGTTAAGATGAATACTGAGATAGCTTTCTTCATTTTCTTGAGTTTTTATAGGTATCATCCATATTTAGGTCTGTCCCCTTGGTTTTTAGTAGGTAAGAATGGTTTTTTGAACATCCACAGAGAGATAGAATGATCAGGTAAGCATAACAATCATGAGGGAATTACACCATCCCGGTTTCCTACCAATCATGACCATAAACTTTATGCAATCAGATCAAACATTTATAAAATATATGCACAGAAAAACTGCAAGCCTTGCGAAGGTCAGGTTTGGTGAGCATTCCAGATCAAAGATACAAGCAAAGGTAACATAGAGTCTCAAGCAGAACAAACTTGAACCTGAGATGAGTCAGAAATAGCAAGATTTGATACCTATGAAAAAGAGTGAAGGTTGAGTTAAACTCATACGTGAGCTGAATGAATTGTTAAGAAGGAAACTAAACAACCTGATCCCTCAGCACCAGATTGAACCTATGACCATAAATCATTACAGATCACCTATATGGAAAAGTTAACAAAGAACCAGGCAAACCTTTAATGCATGTAAAGTAGTCCCAATGTAGCACATGATAACTGAAGACTGAGGATTTATTTGGAGAGCCTGTCCAAAGTGGTGCTTGGCAAATTCAAATCTCTCTTGCCGGAGATAGATCATCCCAAGACCATACCAGGCATTGTAATGTCTTGCATTTAGATGGAGGGCACTCTGGTAGCACCTTACTCCATTTTCATAGTCTTCCAATGCTGTATACCTGTAAATAAGATCATTTGCTTAAAAAGTCCTGAAAACTTTTCTTAAGCTATCTGATCAATAAAGACTAGTGTGAAGAACATAAGCCATAACAGCTTACTCATGACCACAAAGTGTATGAGCATACGCAAATCTTGAATTCAGCTGTACAGCTCGCAAGAAATATTTGAGAGCAGTTTCTGGGTCCTTCTGCAAACTGTAGCAGTTTCCAATAGCACACCTGTGGTAGACAATCCATATTAAGGAATAAACACAACAACAGTTTGGGAATACACCGAATGCAACAGCACAAATCATATGGTATGGTCAACACTCTAGTTTCAGTCTTTGTAGGTAAAAGCATGTTTATTGGTATATAACTGATTGACTGCAGAGCTCATTATCAGCTAGAAAATAGCTCCCCATAAAATTGGGTGTACCAAAAACTGTGACAAGAATCCTAAGGTAAGTAATGAGTAAAGATATGGTCAAAAATGCTTCTTATTGTGACCGGCCTAAAGTAAGACACGAACGCTCAATCCACCTACAAAATGAAGCATTTCACTTAAATGTCTATACTCATCTGCGGATTAATGGTCATTTTACTTTTACCAAGACAAATGCAACCATAACAAAATTGGCTGAACAGAAAAATCATTGCAGCTTTTTCTTTTCAATTTTTTCTGGGAAAAGTTCATTTCTCATTCGTCCTATGGAAGCCAGGTACAGTGTGTAACAGCAGCTCCAAATATACCCATTGAATGCATTTATGAGTACCTTCAGTGAAAAATATATTACACAAACTGTAGACAGTAGATTTAAAGAACTATACAGGAAATCCAACGGTTAAATCAACAATCACAGTCATGCAAAGAAGTTCAGGTGTTGTATCATTAACAAATATGCCAAAAGAAGATACCAAGTTTCTGGAGCTAAGCGATCTATTGATAACAGCTCCTGAGCCAGGTAGCTTAATTTCATCTCTTCCTTCAGATGCTGCAAGATAGAGGAAGCAAAACTTTCATTGAGGTGGAAGCAACACCAATGAAATATGAATACATTATTCATCAAACCCCAATTAGCTTTTTGCGAGACAAATCATTGTGATCAGGGTGCATAAATAAATCTACAGAGGCCCCGTCAAACATTATTCTTAATTTTATTCTTTGCTTTGCTGGTATAGGTGGTAGTGTATTAGTTCTCATAATTTTTCTTCATTGCTGCACTTCCAGTCAATCAATGAAACAGTTACCACAAAATGGAAAGAAGGAAAAAAAAAAAAAAAAAAAAAAGAACTCACATAAAGAACAGTGGAGTATATATCCATTCCTTCTAAAGTATATGGAGATACTTGATGTGCAAGACTAAAGGCATAGTCGGCATTCGAGTAGTCTACCAGCTCAAAATAAGCTTTTCCCACCTGCATTGGGGGATATCATGCCAAGACATTAAAGGGTTTGAAAACTAAAATGGTAGGAAACAAACAAAACATCACCAAGAGTTAGAAATCAAGTAACTAGCTCAATTGATATGTAAAACAACACTTGTTTTGTTAACGTGAAAACTCCTAGTAAGGCTACTGATTGCTATTATAAATCTACTTTAATCACTCAGCCACGGAAAAATATCCAATTTAAATGCAGTTCGATGAGATGGCAGCTAAGTTGATAACCTTTCTTTTGGAAAATAAGCTACAAGCACCTCACAACCAAAGTGAGACAATGTAATACTTGGTTAGGAGAAGCATGAGTTACAACATATAAAATATACTACACTAGTTTATATGAAGAGTTTTTCTCATCAACAAAGGGAATAACGCTCTCTTTCCAGATTATTTAATGTTATAACATATGTTCTTGGCAGGAGAAAGATGGAGAAGATTACAGATATACTTTCAGAGATTTTGTTTCATTGGTGTTTTAGAATCATAAATATATAGTGATGCAATCATGAAAATATGACACTCGTATCATTCTCCCAATCAGCATTCTCATGAAATCCTTAAAAATGTGGATATGATCAGCACATCATCATCGTCTCTGTTCAAACTCCCAGCAGGATATAATAAACCGCAGAACAGGAAAGAGAAAGCCACAGTTAAATTACCTGAGAAAGGACCCACCCAGTATAGTACTGCTTCTGTGGAAGTTTTTGATAGACATCCAAAGCATCCTACAATTTCCATCCAAATGTATCATTTTCTTGGTTTTCTCTTCTCTCTCTCTCTCTCTCTCTCTCTCTCTCTCTTTTGTTTTTTGGGGGGTGGGGGGGTTGGGGGGTGGTGGGGTGGGGGTGTGGGGAAGGGGGCATTGAAATGCATTACGTAGGATAAGAGAAGAATTTTGACATGTGAATAGCTTTTCTTAGTTAGTGCTACCTGGCATCTGTACAGACACAAAAGTCTATACCCCTCCCCTATATTTTTTAAGAGGTTCAGCATATCCGTGATACCAGATATAAGGGTTGAAACATTCATGACAAACCCACTCAACTTCGTGCTTGTCTCATGTTGAAAAGATCTTCCCTCAGCAAATGATAATGCACATGAACTAGCTGTATAATCTGAAGTAACACGATCAGTAGTCTCAAGCCCCTTCCCTAGATCACCAAAATGGCAACTTCAAAATGCATTTAACGTGAGTCCTCAAACATAAAGACCAGAGTATATATATATATATGGAAAGTAAATCAGGAACAAAGTTATCATTACCCATCTATTAAATTTAATTTCATGTACACATGAACAGGTCAAGTTCAATTTCTATAGGACACTTAACTTCTTTAGAGAGTAAGGGGTTTTGAAATTTCAAGTTTGGCAAAAACCTCCAAAACTTCATCCATGCCCACACTCTTCCTCAATTAGAGTCAAGAGGTGTAACTTCACAATTTTTTGCTTTTCAGCTTCCTTGCAATTATAAAGTTTCTTGTTAATGGACAAAAATAAACTATGATTTCAACAAGTCACCTCACATTCTAGTGCTCCTGTTACATTTGTGCTACCTTTGGTTCCTTAAATGCATTATAGAATAAAACTTCCTGTAAAATAGTTAAACACCTTTTCCTATTATACAGCCAAAATGACTTCCAATATATGTTTCTTGTCTTCTTTTCACTCCCCAATTATCAATAGATAAAATATTGTAGTAAAAGATATTTCAGTTCTTAAGGATGTGACAAGTCTTTAGACAATGAGTTCACACCAGGCTTTAAATTTTATGGAACACATGAACATCCAAGACTATTCAAATCTGCCCTCAACACCCAACTTAAACCAACTTTAAACAAAGCATAATACCAAATTAAAAAATTAAAAACTAAATTGGTTTGAATTTCAGAGGAACGGTATAACTAGCATATCAAAAAAAAAAAGCTGTCCTTGCTTTTCTTTCCTCAATTTTGTTGAAAGAAAAGCTGTGGCTGTAACATGGACTAGGTAAAACCTTCAAATTCTTTTACCTTCTAGTGTAGTTTGTCACCAACATTCATATCTTAATAAGCAATCAAAATGTTCCCTTACCCAGTGTCAGCAATCATGAATAAAATCATATGACAGGATTGAAGCAAATAAATAATATAGACAGAAATTACAGACCAAAGATCTACAAAAACTAAGTCAGACTCTTAATCTGCCACAACTTTAATATCTTTCAGTCCATTCTCATTATATCAAATTCAAAAGTGCATCTATTCAAATCAAAAAAGGATCAACAATCACGCTACTTCTTTAATGTTTAAAAAGATTTGCATAGCAAAATTATCACCTTCCTCAGTATTTTCACTTTGACTTTTATCAGCTATTGCCGAATGAATTATTGTGGGGTTTGATTTAGATAATGAAGCAGGCAAGTAACTGGATCCATTTCCAGATGATAGTGAGGCAGTTGTGTTCCTCTTTGCAGCAAGTCTACAACTTCGGCGCAGCCCAGAACCAGAAAATAACCTCCCAGAGACCTTCAAGGAAATGGAAAGAGAAATCAATATAGGAAAGTTACGATTTGTTGAACAATATATAATGGATGTTAGGATGAATAATAACAAATTTTAATAGACACTTCAAACAGTTGTGAACACAGACACTGCCCACAGCTGTGCGAGCAGAGAGTTAACGGTTTTCTAAATATTTCTCCTGTTCCAAGCCACAGCATCTACAGACCACATAATATAAGGTAGCTAATTAAAACTTTTCCTAATAGAATTTCTATTTATCCTTCTAACGAGAAAAATATAACCACACCAAAATTGAATAAATGTCTACACCCAAAAAAACATGCAATAGAGCATGGAAGAAAGTTGTGGGAATCTAGGAAAAAAATCCATTACAACCTTTACTGACTTACTGTCGCCAACATTTTTTCTTCGAGGAGCCCCAGTAACACATTTTGATAAGCCTTCGCCTCCTAGAGCCCTTGGCTTCAGTTGGACATTTTTACATAGAGGTGCTGGAGCTATATCTGACATCTGCAAATAGAGTCCAGAAGCACGCACCATGAAGAAAAAAGAAAAACCAAAGATGCAGTCTACAGATATAATAAATGCAATTCTGAGAACAAATTCAGAAAAGAAAATTAAATAAATAATGGTGCAGCAATCACAAGCAGGAAAATAAAGAATCTTTCTTTAAAAGAAAAACATGTCCAATACATTTCAATTATTTGTGGGAATGGCATAATTTTTCAGTGTTTGATTCATAACAGCAAAAATAGTGTAAGAGAGAGGGGGCAGAGAGAGAGAGAGAGAAAGGCGTGGGGCAGCAAAAGTAAATATTTATGTGCCTCAAATGTTCTTGCTAATGCTTTTTATATTGAAACTATTAGTGAAGATGCATACTAATATAAGTAACAGAAACAACAAAAAGTTGCCAAATGCACACGCACAACGCTAGTTCTGGACAAAGAACAGTCATATATCCCACTTAAAATTGCTACATTATACCTCAAAATGTTCAAGCAGTACAAAGAGCCATGGGAGGATACAGAAAATTAAAAGAATATAGCCATATCCTGACATAAGTATTTTAGATGAATGTTTCAGTGAACTAGCAACTATTGCTCATCTATCTTCACACTTGAAACATTGAAAGAAGTAAATTCTTAATTAATGGAATTGCTTGTAAGGTTCTCAAACATAACTGCTAACAAGTACACCTAAATAAGGTTCTTTGGCCTTCTCCTTGACTTTGCATGACTTTATTTGGTATATGCATTGCTTAAGAGATGAGACTTTTGTTAATCACTCTCGTAATTTCAAACATGTATGGCTAATAAATTTGTTTCTTTGCTCAAATATGCCTACTTCTGATCATTAATTTTCATTTGGAGATGACCGTCAGTTTACTTCAGCATACCAAGTTTGATCCCTATTGTTTTTCATTTCTTGAAATATAATTTTAGGGTTCTTAGGCTTCAGCAGTTTACCATAATTCTTATAAGATAAAAAAGGAGCATAGTGAATGATCTAAATATGGAACCATATTTGTTAGAACTTATTACAGCAGACTTATATCATATTCCTAACAAAAAAAGAAACTCAAATTAGAGTCAAATAACATCCTCGCCACAATATTCAAGCTCATAAATTGTTGAAAACAAAATGCTCACTTTGGAAAGTTACTAAAGTTGGAAAGAGAAAGATAACTTTTAAGTCACATTTTCAGGTATCCTTTGGCAGTCACAGAAATAAAGTTAACTTTGTAATGATGACAGGTAAAACAGAAAAAAGTAACTGCTAACACAATAGACAAACATATAACTTGGACTGATAAATGAAATATATATTCAAATCAATATAGAGTCCTCAGATCTAGTGATACATTACTTGCGTAACCACAGGGAAAGGAATACTGCAAACTGCTGAATTAGGCGGACAGCCATTTGTAGATTGCAAGACAGATCCAGCCAAAGTAGCTGCTCCATGATGATTAACATATGTATCTCTTAGGTCATTCCCTTGCAAATGCTTCAAAGACCTTGTATTCACATATTCCAAGCCACAGGTTCTACATGAACCCAGTAACTGATCATCACTAGCAGTTTGCAAGTAACTCGACCGATGATCTAGATAAAGTTCTTGAATGCAAAGAACAGCATCTTCACCAAAAACGGCAGCAGCTTCTTCTGCAGCACCTGAAATGTAATATCTAAGCCTTCATAACGATGTAGACAGAATAGACAAAACACTCGAATGAGTTACAAATTGTTGATAGAAGCAAAACTCTTTTGTCAAAGTTTCAATCATCAAGTATTGCCAGGATCACCTCTTACAAGAAAGTGAAGCTGCAAATCTGAGACAGTTTCACTCTACGTTAGACAACACACACTATTTGAGAACAATTTCAGAGGTATACAAGCCCATGCTTGTAAGACAGGTAATACTAAATATTTCATAAGAATTTGAACCATCCAATAAGAAAGGCAAAATAACAGGTTATTACAGAAAAAGAAAATGAAAAAATATATATATAAGAGATTATGTACCAACTTTCCATCTAACAACATCAGAACAACCATCATATGTAGTGATCTAACAGAGTGCTTCTTATTGGCAAGCATATGTGATGTCAAGTACAAGTCAATCACATAGACACAGATAGAGGATGTTGCCCCAGAAAAATTGTCATCCTAGTGGCAATTTCTATTACTACTAGTGTCTCCATATTTTACAACCAATAGTTTATCAATATAATCAGCACCAAATCTTTTATATGAAATTTTTGCATAAGAAAAATCCAACTATATTTTGTGGAACTCTGATAAAAGACTAACAATAATAATTGAGGCCAGGACATCCATTGACTATGCTGCATATTAGATAAATGTACCACAGGCTCTACTGTTAAAATCTTCATAAAAGACCTAACTGAACAACACATGCTCTGTATTGTATTCCTTTCAATGAAGAAAAGGTTTTAAATAGGTTCTCCATTCATTAATGTGAAAAAATTCCTTAGAAAATCATGATAACATTGCCATGATGTCAAACAAAAGAGCCTAATTATATTAAACTCAAGAAGATGGGAGCATGTATGTATTCTGTACTAACCTAATATACACAGCTCTTCATACGCCGCCCAAAATAATGGATCAATTGACAAAGCATCCCTAAAATGTTCAACTGAATTCTTCCTCCTGTCAGTATACCTGTAACAGATGTATTAAAGATGGTGGCACCACATGAGAGTACAGAAAGCCTTATAACGTATCAATTCCTTTGACATAGAAGAATACTATTCATACACAGCCAGATAGATTAGGCTCAAGATTGGAGTAACAAACCAGCTCAAAGTAAGTACACACCAAAGTCAACCAAACACATAAAAAGCTATTTTTAAGAAAAGAATATCCATCAAAGTTGTTCGATATGCTTTCAGCTTATTTAGGAGCAAATATGATCCTGACTTTTCTAGGGAAGAAAACAAAATAGGGATTCTCAACGATCAGGTGTTAGCTTCAAGTGTCACCAGAAAATGAAAACTGGGAACCAAGGTTTACACAGCGGCTATCCAGGCAATTAGGTTGCTGCCTAGGTACAAGAGGCAGCAGAAAGAAGGCAGGTATGTCCTGCCTGCCTGACAGCTCAATAGTAGGCACATGTCTAAGCAATATGGGACCCACTTAAAAGTTATATCTGGAGCTTAAAAACTCCGATAATTTAATTGTTCCTTCTCTTAATTTGAGCATATCCCATATTAAACACATAAAAAAGACTGCATGTTAATACTTTAAACTACTAAATCATTTGAATAACAAATTTAGTTAACTAAAATGGTTGTGCTTCAATGAGAATATGGTTAGTCTTAAAGACAGTTATCTATTTTCGTTAATCCAAAGATGATGGCTTATGATTTAGTCTTTCCTTAAAAGTTATTTTAGTTTTGACATGCATATTATTCTGTATCAACTGCAATAAAATTAATTGATTTCTTTTTAGTATTTGTTGCCAACAAATGCATCTAAGTCCCAAAGCAATTGCCTAGGCAATGAGGAAGTCACCTTGGGCTACTGGCCATTTAACAACTATGTAACGGTTATAGCATCACAGTCCACAAGATCAAATTCCTAATTCAACACACTCTTCTAAATCACGAGAAAAATGAACAGTATAAAACTTAACAGCTAGTGGAGCTAACCTATATATAAGTCCAAGAAGATAATGGCCAGCTGCACTGTTTGGAACCTGCATGCAGGAAGCAATAAGAATAATAATAGTTTCAACTTGAGAAACATGTCCAAATGACAGATATCAGGTAAAAGTCAATCAAACAAGATCATTCATCATCATGGTTGATCAACCCTCCAATAATTACATAGCATGACTAAGTTGTCAAGGTAAGGGATGGTATTCTAGTGGCTTGGAAGGGGCTTTATATGTCTAAAGTTAATAGGAAAATTAGGGAATGATTTTTTAGCATGATTTTTTAGCTGGCATGGGTAGAGAAGAATAAAAGGGCCATTGAAGGTGTGGAAACTCCTTTGGATTACATAAAAGATAGATGAGGATTGATACTGCATTATTGGTTAGTGGGAACTATTATGTAAATGAGATAGAGCTTGTGGAATTTATGGAACTCCTATTTCTTAACTAGCTAAATGTTTGTACATGGGAAGCAACCCCTTAATGCTAACTATATATAACAGCTAACTCCTTTTCTGATTTTAAGAAAAAGGGATGGTGCTCTAATGTTCATAATCAAATAATACAAAAAAGAATCACATACTTCTCCAATAGGCTCTTTAGTAGACAGCAGTGCAGTTTCAGCTTCACTGAGAAGATCCATCTTAAAGCATGATAGTGCAAACAAGTAGCGAGATTGAGCCATTTGTGAACCTTCAATTTATAAGCACGAAGAATTCATAAAATCAATCGAAGATAAAAACAATAAGAAGATAGTTCCGACAACTAGCTAAAACCTATCGTATTATAGAAAATCAAGCATATCAAAGAAACCAAGAGCACTGAAGTATATACCTTTCAAAATATGATACGCACAATAAGGTTGATTGTTACTCAAATAACACCTAGCCAATAATTGTAAGTTCACCTACAATATCAAAAATTTATTAGAATGAAGCAAAAATGTACCACCACCGTGAAAGATAATGGTATATTGGTAAATTTTGTAAGTGATGACCAAAGTATCGTATCTTGTATGGAGGAAATCACATTAAAAAGGAAAAATAGAAATTGCAAATAAGAAATATTCTTGCTTTCTCTGGTTATCCTCAAGACAAAAGAAAGAGTTCAGAGAAAACATTTAAGCTACTCAACCAACTGTCAAGAGAAGCACATACAACACAGCCATCAGGAAGATTGATGAAGTGATGCAGAAGCAGCCATTTGGAAAGTAATAATCATCTTTCTAATCCTGCAACCTACCAACAAAAGAATATACCATCTACTCCCCCTAGCTAAAAGTTTCAAATTTAGTAAGCTTAAGTGATGCAATAGATAAAACTCCAGGTATTTCATTTGATAGGATCGAGTGATTCACGAAAATAGATTTACTTGCTCATTTATAACAGAAGCAGTCATGAAAATTTTTAGATTCTAGAACCATTTGAGCATCCAAATAACTGAATTTACAAGATCTATTTTGTTTTACTTGTTCAATTCTAGAAACAATTGAAAATCAAGCCAGCAAAACCATCAACTCCATTTTCATCATTTTAATACATATTCTTTCAACCAATTAAAACAATCACATCAACTAATTATGGCACAAAGCAACAATAAGAGGCCTTACATCACATCTCAATTAACTAGAACTCCGAAAAAAACAAATGAAAATCACAAACCACAAAAGAATGAAAGCATGATCATGTTTATATAAGAACCTCACAGCCATGTAAGTACACAGAGATGAAAAAAAAAAGGGGGAATGCATAAACATATACAATTATCAATTCTCTATTCAAATAAACACAACGAGACCATGTAACATGACACCACAGGAAAAAATGAGTTTGGAGGTGAAAAGCTGAATTGGCAAATCCAATCATACAAATCTAAAAACCACAAACATAAATGGATACAAGGAAACCATCAGACCCATTCAAAAGTATGTAGCAGATAAACGTAAAAATTGATGGCACTGACACAGAAACACACACGTAAA
This sequence comes from Moringa oleifera, assembly GCA_021397835.1. Lineage (NCBI taxonomy): Eukaryota > Viridiplantae > Streptophyta > Magnoliopsida > Brassicales > Moringaceae > Moringa > Moringa oleifera. The sequence goes on from JAJFZO010000065.1 coordinate 1,734,818, forward strand.
AGTATACCTCAGAGGGGAATTCAGCACAGAGACGTTCGCAGAGAAAAATGGCATTACTAAACATGAACTGATTGAGGCTTCTCGATACACAATTCACCAATAGGGCTTCCATTTTGATTGATTTTGGGGGAGAGAGACGAGAGACGAGAGACGAGAGGCGAGAGGCGAGACCCGGAGAGAGACGTTAAGTTTTTGTTTGCCGGGTGCTTATAAGAAAGAGGTAGTAGCACGCGTGAGGCCCCATTTTGAAACGGAAACAAGCCCCTCCCACGTGGCGAAGAGTGCGCCAAATTAGAGGCCGCGATACGCTGCGTTTAGTTTGCTAAATGGAAAATAGTCAGACCATGGACAAGACTTAGTTATGGACCTAATAATGAAGATGACCTTTACACGATGTATGTTTGAGTCCTATACTTTCACTTGATCATGTACTTGGTATTTACTTTATAAAAAGTTAAGTTCTATGCTTCTCTTCAAATTTTAATTAAATAATAATCGGTTAATCCAATAACCAAGAGATATATATTAGTAGTGCAATTAAAAAAATTGTTTATAATTTATTAAAAAATTCTTTTATTGTTTTTTCTTTTTGGCATGAATATGTATAATTTTTTAATGAATTTAGTATGGCAAGATGTAATTTTTGTATTTTACCTACACTGTAAATTTGGAACATGAAAAACTTACAGAAAGAGATTGAAAAACCTCTAATGATTGTGTTGGTAAAACCTTGAATGAGTAATGCGCAATGAATGATGAGACGGTGCCACTTGGATTATTTATAATCTTAAGGTTATATCATTTGATGCACTTATATGGACTTAAGAGATAAAGTTCTATCTGGACTCTTGTAAATGTCATAGACTTGATGAATGATGAAAAGATACGAAATGTCTGATAGGCTCGGTGCCCTAGGCCTTTAGGTTGGAAGTTTAGCATTTAAAACCTAAGCCGACTCTAGATGGGGTTTGGTCCAACTTAGTTTCTCTTTAGGCTTATTTAGATTGGGTTAAGTTGGGTAAAAGCTAACCTCAAGTTTGATCTTAAGTTGAGCTCAAGTCCAGCCTCGATTGTGCTAAACTAGATCAAGTTAGGTTAAGACTTGATCTTACTTTCAATTGGGCTCGACCTATAGATCTAGACTTGGTTCTAAGGTGAGCACTTATATCATATGCCTCATCCAAAAAAAAAAAAAACCAAGGTTCGACCATGGTCGAGCATCGATCATATGCCAGACTGGAGGTTGAGGTGTAAGCTTAGGTTGGGAGGTCGAGGTTAGGTATTTCGACAAGCTATTCCTATTCATGTAGTTGTAATACTTTGAGACACGTGGCATCATGTCATTACTGCATGTCAAAGCCACACCAATCAAATGTCACCATTTTAGCGTTGTCACAACCAAAACTTTTTTTGTGAAAATTCGATGTGAGAAATTCTTTTTATTTTAGAATTTTTTTGTCGATTTTGATTTTCAAATTAAAAAAATAAGGAGCCACAACTAATCTTTTTTATGTTGTAATAGGCCACTAGCTTCTAAACTTTTTTTCAAAAAACTCCATTTGAAAATAAGCAACCATTTATTTTATTGAAAGATCTGAGATCAAGCATTAGGTACACGTGGCGAATAATTAGCACCCCCACAAGCGACTAGAATTGTTATCGTTCAAACCAAATGGTCTCGTATTTTGAATTATCTTAATTTAACATTGAACTTGTAAACAATAAATAAAACATAGGTATACAAATAAAGTGAGACCAGCTTTCACTTGATCTCAAAATTTTAAAAGAAAAGTCACATTAGATTTAATCAAGAGTGACCATCTTAGAATAATTTATCATATAATTTTAAATAAAAATATCAGAGTTTAGTCAATACTAGATCTTTAATTCAAAAAAACAAGTACACTTTAATTTTTTAGATTTGGATATGAACTTCATAAAATTTATTTCAGAAAAATATTTTTAAAATTATGAAATGCATCATTGAGCTCACAATATCGAATAGAATGAATAATAGGCAACAAAGAAAGATGAGTAAAAGTAATCTATCTTTTATTCATTTTATAAAAATTAATACAAATCAAAAAGAAAAGAATTACACCTTTAACACAATCTACATGTTGTCCCTCTATTAATAGGATCGCAAAAATAGTGACTCTTTCTTGAAAATTTCCCTAAAAAATATAGGTAGAATAAAGAACAAGAAGCTTGAGAGCTATTCTGGGCTTTAGACAAAAAAAAAATATGCAAAGAAATTTTTTCCATAAAATTGGACCTATTTATACAAAAAAATTCTAGAGTGAAGCCCACTAAAAATTCATAAATCTATTTTGGGAAAAAGGGACCACAAGGTTCTTTAGTTAGTTCTGAATAAAATGCACTTCTGTGCACACTTCACCATGAACCATCTATAAGCTTCTTGAGTCTTTGGGAACCTTCTTCCCCAAACAGTTAAGTCCCTAAATCTTGAAGTGAGATTAGCATTAATCAAAATGGTTTGCAAGTCCTTTTATTTTGATGTGAGATCATTATATAACACTTAAGTTTGTCTCAATATCGACTTTAGATTATCATTAATCATCATTAATATCAGGTCTTTATATCTGATGCGAGATCATCATCAATCAACATCTTGCTAAAATTTTACAACCCAGATGCGAGAATGGTATCAGTCACCAATAACTTGAAGAAAAAACTAAAGGTGATGCAAAACAAATATCAACTGCATTTTCTCGCTTTTTTCTTTTTTTTTTTGATGTGAGATCAAGAGACATCCCAACTGTCCACTTTCTGGCACCATAAATGGTTGCCTCTGGCCCCATCAACTTAGAATGTGCTTTTTATTTTTTAATTTGTGTATTTTTTATCATAATGAATAAAAGTTCCCTCTTTTGTAATAAATCATTATGCTAACTGACCTCGATCTTAATCTTTACATAGCATTTCAAACTCGATATAATTGCAACCCAATCTAATATTAATATTAATCCACCGATATTTCTCAATCTTAACTCTTGGTCACGATCGTGATCTTGATGTCTAATAACAACTATGATCTCAATGTCTAACCACTATTTCAATCTCACTGCTTGACTAGTACAATAGCATGATCTCGATCTTATTGTCTAATAACTATCCCACTCTCAATGCTTGACTAGTACAATAGCATGATCTCGATCTTATTGTCTAATAACTATCCCACTCTCAATGCTTGACTAATGCAATAACATGATCTCCATCATAGGTCATACTATTCCTACAGCATGATCCTAATCTTGATGCCTTCATGGCATTTTGAACTTGATCTAATTGCAATATGATCTGTTCTTAATATCAATTCACTGATATATCTCCATCTTAACCATTGGCTATCATCTTGATCTCGATGTTTAACAATTATCCTAATCTAAATGTTTGACCTTTATTTTTACTCACTGTTTGACTAACGCAACAACATGATCCTGATCTTAATACCACACTATTCCTACAAAATATCCCAATTTCATACTTATGTGATTTTACAAAACTCATCTTATTATCTATCAGTTTCAAGAGCCTAGACCAGCTGCTTTTGCTGATACTTAACCATTTTCATGTACTTTTCCATTTGAAATATACGATCTTTAAAGGTAAAAATTAGGTGTGTACAAATGCTACGCTTTTGCTTTTCCATTTCAAAAGTTTGAATCTTTCTCTTTCCTCTATTAGACACGCATCAAAGTTGTCTTTCTCCTTTTGCATAAAGCCTTTCTCTTTTACAAATTTTCCCATTGGTCATCAATAACTATTGTCGTTCATTGTTTTCTTAATGCAATTTGGTTTTGTTGGTTCCTTCACTAGTGAGCTTTTCATCTGTTCGTTGTAGTAAATGTTCCTTAGTATAAGTGATATAAGCCCTTATAAGATTAGAGATTTTGTGTAGAGATGATCGATATGGACTCATCATCCCAGTTGAGTCTATGTACTTGAAGAATGTGTAAAAGCAGTTAAATAGTTACCTATTCACCCCTTCGCACTTATGCTTTACGAAAACCTTAAATTTTCTTCCTCGTATTTGGTTTTTAATGCTTGGCATTGTGTAATGACCTTCATGGTTGTGTGTGTCGAGATAAGATGTCCTCGGTTCTCGACCATTTTGTTTATAAAGTTCTTTGTATAAAATTTAATCATAATCATTGTAGAAATAGGCATGGATTCTAATATTTTAGTCCTAACGCTCTTTTCTTTCTGTGAAAAGGTGGTCTATTGACCTCAAATAAGGGTAAGAGGGTATCATCTTTTAAGATCACTTGAAAGGGTATTAATTCGAATTTAAATAGTTGGTTGATCTAAATCAAACATTCTTGACGCTTAATTTTGCTAAAAAAAACCTTCAAAGTAATTTTGTAATATACTTTTAAAATACATAAGCAAATATGGTTAAAATGTAAAGCAAAACAAAAAATAAGAATTATCAAAAATATGAAAATATCTCAAAATTAAAATATCTTAGATATTCAAAGAATTTACTGAACAAACTACAAAATAAAGTTCTTCACATCCAAATGATGATTTAAAAAATTAAAATAAGTCAAATCAATCAGTGAGAACAACTGACCCTGTGATCACCGCATTAAAGGACCAATAATGTTAGTGCACATGTGATGGGAATGACCTTAAGCATAGGAACGGTTAATGAAAGTTAAAATAACAACTGATTAGGAACATGCACCAAAATAATGTAGTATAATAAAATTATTTAAAATTTTTAATAAAATATTTTTAGTAATATAATTTTTTATAATAATATATTTTATATAATTAATTATTTATCAAATATTAAAATTAATTAAAAATTAAAAATGATAATCATAAATATTTAATAATATAATAAAAAAAACTAAGTGTTGTATTGTCTATTTTATCAAAATAACAATCTCAAAAATGTTATATTAGAGGCAGGATTCTATTTTTTCATTACCAAAATGATGTTTTTATATTAAATTGAAGATGCTATTAGCCTTAATGAGCCGACACTAATAAGCCCTTTGTTTTATTATCCAACATCAAACTTGAAATATAAAAATCACAAATAATTTTATGGTCATTTTTTGTGTTTCTTAAAATCAAGTTTAGTTCACACTATTAAAAATAACTCAACAAATTTTAACCAAATCAAATTTGAGCCTTTAAATTCAAGATAATTCCTTTATGATTTCAAGATTTAAAATAATCAAAAGTAAAATTTTGTTCAAAATTTTGATGTGCACAAAAAATCAAAATTTTTTATTCTAATTTAATAATAATCAAAATCTATTGTTTTTTAAAATAAAAAATAAAACTATCTACAAGTTTCTAATTTTAGTATATTATTAATAAAATCTTAACTTATTCTACACTTAGCTAATGTAGTAAAAAAAAAAAAAAAGGCACTTAGCTAGGGGTGAGCAAAATTCGGTTAAAACCGAAAAAACCGATAAACCGAATTGATTTCAATTAATTCGATTTGGTTTTTTTGGTTTTGAGTTACAAATTAATTTACAAATCGGTTTTTTTTATTTTTTCGGTTAATTTCATTTAATTTTTTTTAAACCAAATTAATCAAAAAACTGATTTTTAATTTTAATAATTAATTAATTTTATTAATTAAATAAATAATTAATATTAATTAATTTTATTATTTAATCAATTTTATTAATTAATTATTAATAATAAAATTAATTTCATTTAATTTCTTTACTATTATTAGGTCAACTATTCAGAAGGCAATCGAATTCGGGCAAAACAATCTCCTTCCTTTTCTTTTAATTTGAGAAACCATAACCTAACCCATCACCATGCCCATCTATCTTTCGAAGTTTTAAGAATCAAAATTACCGCAGCCACACCCATGCCACACATGTATTCGGTAATCGATTAAACCGCTCAATCGCTTAGGTCTGGTCTTCTTTCTCTCCAATTTGAATCCTCTCGATAGTAACACCGCAGCCACACCCACACCACGCACGTATTCAATAATTGATTAAACCGCTCAATCGCTTAGGCCTGATCTTCTCTCTCTCCAATTTGAATCCTCCTAATAGTAACATCACAGCCACACCGTAGCCACACTTCCTCATTTTCTTTTCTTTTAACTTGAGAAGCTGTAATCGTAACCTCATCCGTGCACCGTGTGGTCGTGCCCATCTATCTTGGGGAATCAGCAGCATCACAGCCACACCTACGCCACCCATACGCATTCTGTATTCCCTTATGCTAAATCTTCTTTCTTTTCAGTTTTAATCATTCCAGTAGTAGCATGCACTATCTTGCTCTTTAATCTTTCAATTTTTCAAATCTTAATTTGTAACAATTACACTTAAAACTAAAATTTAGGTCATTTTTATGGATTCTCTTTTTGTATTTGGGTAAGTATTATAAATTTGTTCTATGTATTATCACTTTTTCTTTATATATGTGGTATGTATTAGCTATAACATGTAAGGCAAAACAATCTCAGTGTTGAAAATTAAAGAATTAATTTTTTAATTCGTTTTATTTTCGCTTTATATTTTCTCTTTGAATCCTTTCTTGATGTAATTTAAAGTTGTTAATTATGTTTTTTTGTAATAATTCATAATCATATTTTGAAAGGCAGTGGTATTAACTATTACTATTGAAATAAATTTTTGTGTAATGTAGTAATACTATTAAATGTTTTAGAATTTTATCTAACTATTGAAAAGTATTATTACTAACTACTTTTAATTGTTATTTATTTCAGAAGTTAAAAGATGTCAACTAGGAGTAATGATATAGATCCTGTGCCTAATGCCACACAACCAGATTCAGTCCATCCATCATCTGCAAGTTCTAAATTGAAGAGGAAGGCGTTTAAGCCCAGATCAGAAGTTTGAGAACACTTCACCAAATTTTTTGATGAACAAAGTGAGCATAAAACTAGATGTAATTATAGTGATAGGGAGTTTTTTGCTGACCCTAGAAGAAATGGAACAACTGCATTGAAAGCTCATATGGGTACTTGTAAGAAGAGAACAAATGTTAGTGTTGATTCTAGTCAAACTGAATTGATTTTTGAATTTGGGAGAGATGGAGCTTTAGGTAGTTGAAAGTTCAATCAACATACCATTAGAAAGAGTATAGCTGAAATGATCATTATGGATGAATTACCTTTCAAATTTGTGGATGGTAAAGGTTTTCAGCGTTGCATGTCACTTGCATGTCCTAAGTTTCGTATGCCTTCATGATAGACCATAGCTAGAGATTGTTATCAGCTTTATAATGATGAAAAAATTAAACTGAAACAGTTATTAAGATCATCCAGTGTAAGAGTATCTCTCACCACAGACACATGGACTTCAGTGCAAAGAATTAATTATTTGTATCTTACGGCTCATTTTATTAATAAAGACTGAAAATTGAACAAAAGAATATTAAAATTTTGTCCTATTTCTAGTCATAGAGGTCAGGCCATTGAAAAAGTCATTGAGAAATGTTTGTGTGATTGGGGGATTGATCAGATTTTTACTGTTATAGTTGATAATGCTAGTTCTAATGATGTTGCAATCTCATATTGAAGAAAAGATTGAATAATTTAGGAACTTGCATTCAAGAAGGAAAATATCTTCATTTAAGATGCATTGCGCACATTCTTAATCATATTGTTACAGATGGATTAAAAGAAATAAATGAGTCAATTGCACGGGTTAGAGGGGCTGTTAAATATGTGAAACAATCACCTGCAAGGTTGGCCAAATTTAAAGAATGTGTTTTAGTTGAAAAAATTGAAAGTAAAAGTTTGTTTGTGTTTAGATGTTAGCACTAGGTGAAACTCCACTTACTTGATGTTGGGTGCAGCTCAAAAATTTAAAAAGGCTTTTGAGATTTTTGATGATATTGATCACATTATAGAAATGAGTTGATAATGGGAGATGGGTTGCTTGAAAAAAAGGATTGGGAAACTATTATGAGGTTTTGTCTTTTCTTGCAACAATTTTATAAACTAATAATCAAAGTTTCAGGTTCTTCATATGTCACCTCCAATAGTTTTCTTGATGATATTTTTAATGTTTATGCTACTTTGCGCAGTTAGAAAACAAATTCTAATATTGAGTTAAATGCAATGGCAAAGAAAATGAAAGATAAGTTTAATCAGTATTGGGGAAATGTGGAGAAAATGAATATGCTACTTTATGTTGCTTCTATTCTTGATCCTAGAAAAAAGTTTCAATTTGTCAATTTTTGCTTTTTAGAAATGTATGATATGGAACAAGCTTCAATGATGACTAGTAATGTGAGAAAAGCAGTTGAAGAGTTGTTGATGAGTATAAAAGAAGTTTGCAACCTCAACATGAACAAGTTGGTGAAAGCAGTCAAGCAAGCCAAATTACAGAGGGAAATGAATTAGGATTTGAAAAAGAGAGACAAGTTCTTTTATCTAAGCTCAAGAGATATAAGAAAGAGATTGGAAAAGAAGAAAATAAATCAGAATTGGATAGATTTTTAAGTGAAAAGAATGCAAAAGATGATGATAACTTTGATATTCTTGATTAGTGGAAACTTAATAGTCATAGGTTTCCTATTCTTTCCCATATGGCTCGTGATGTATTGGCAGCTCTTATATCTATTGTTGCTTTTGAATCTACTTTTAGCATCGGCAGACGTGTACTTGATACATATATGAGTTCATTAACTCCTAAGCTTGTACAAACCCTTATTTGTGCTTAAGATTGGTTATGTGGATCTCCATGTTTCGATACCATTGAAGATGACTTGGTAGAGCTTGAGCAACTTGATATGGGTAATTATTTTGTTTATTTGATTATTTTATATTTTTTAATTATTAATTTTTATTGGATAAGCTTAATACCACTTTTCTTAATACCAAATTTGATTATGTGTTTATAGATTTGTCAAAAATGGCATTGGATGCTACAATTGATTAGTATGGAAGTGTATTGCTATTTCAAGGTAATTTCTTTTATTACTATTAGTTTTATATCTTATATAGTTGAGATTTTGGTTGTGGATTGATTTTTATTTCTTGAATTTTTTTCTTTAGTGATTGATTATCATAAAAGAGAAATATTAGTTATTAAGATGTTATATGTGAAGCCAAAATATTGTTTGCATATAATCTTATCGTATAATATTTTTGCAGTATCATATCAACTCATTTAAGAGAAGCTTTATTTGGGTAAATTTTTGTCATATCAATATATAAGAATGCACTTTTTTTTTTTGACATTATTATACTTGTTTTTTTTTTTAAGGAACTAAAGGCAAAATAGAAAAAACAAAGATTTCAATTCCAATAAAATGTTCCTTTTGATGTTGTTAATTTGCTAAATGCTAATGTATCATCAGTTGTATTTTGATGTAAATTTTTTTTTTATGATTAGAAGTTTTTATATTCTAAAAGTTGTTATTGATGTATAAAAAATTTTAATTTTTACATATTAAAAATGTTGATTTTTATCTAAATATATATGAGAATGTTATTAGAGTAAAGTTTAATTATATATTTCATCCATATAAACAGATTGTTAATTATCATATATATTTGATTTATAAATTGTTGTTAATATTTAAAATAGTTTAAAAGTAAAAAATATAAAATTTGAACCTAAATAAATTTTTGGTTTATTCATTTTATTCGATAACTGATTAAACCCATTAAGAAAAATTCGGTTCGATTAATTAGGTTATCTTTTAAATTTGGTGGTTAATTTCTAAAAAAATTCGGTTAATTTGGTTTTTAAAATTTTTAAACCGGATTAACCGAATGCTCACCCTTACACTTAGCTACTAGAAGGAGAACATTCAATCTAGTTTCCTAATGAGCACATACTCAGAATCAAAATTAAACATTATCCTCTAGCTATTTTAACACATATATTTTCTTAAATTATTGAGGTTGTGCAGAATAATTGAAAAGAAAAGATATTTAATTTTGAATTATATACAATAATTCAAAAAATTGAAGTAACAAAAAGAAATTTCACAACAATATCATTCATAATTTATTTCAAATCACTTTTTCATAATGGTCTTAAATCAGTCAGTTTTTGAGGTGATGACATTATCAGAGTGATCTTATTAGGTCCATCCAACTCATGATATTAAAGACAATATTCTGTGTTTAAAGCTTGTAATATAAGGTCTGCTACTATTCATGAGGACCGAAAGTGGTCAGGCCCATTTGAACCAAATGGCAAAGATATTATGGCAAGCTTGCATTGTCACTTCACATGAATACTCGCACAGCCACAGAAACACTAACCCACAAATGCGAGACCCATGATTATTACAGAAGATCGACTGGCTAGGCAAGACCCACGAAAAACCTAAACCCTCATCTTCATTTCTCTTTCAAGGTCTGTGAATCCAAGCTCAACTACCTCTCTCTCTGTGCATGTAAAAGAAGTAAAAGAAGTGTAAGGTTATGGTTGCGGCCGGGCAGGCCATTTGCAGCAGCACGTCCCTTTCTTTTATGTTGTTGTCCACAAGCAAAATGGTGTTTCTGGCTGGAGCAGGCCAACACGTGAATGCCCGACTTGGATGCCTTTATCGGAAGATACACACCAGTTGTTAAAAGTTGTGAAAACAATTAGCCAAAAAGAGAAAAATCATTTTCTTGTGCAACAGCTTCATGCATGCTTGCTTTGCCGGGGTACTAGTTCAGATGATCCATGTTCTTGTCATGTAATTGATTTAACTTTTTGAGTTAATACCTCCACTTTTTTGATACGTCTCCTATTGAATCATTATATAGTGACAAGCAGATGGTGAAAAAAGATGATAAAGGTTGTTAATGATACAGTTATATACTGCTTTCATAATTCATAACAATGGAGGTACAGCTAGGTTAGTTATATCTTAAACTTGGAAGCAAAGAAAATAATAAGTTGCTTTTCAAAACTTTCTTGAAAAATCTAGTATGCTCACCGCCATTTACCATCCCATCGACACATGTGAACACACAAGATCCACATAAATTTATCAGTTAGACTCTCAAAGAGGCAACAGAACTATTATAAATAAGATTGTGCGTGCACTTACCCTCTTCACCCTTGAGAAAATCTTGCTGTTTCTTGTCCTTGTTTCTTCGTTTCCGATTACCCAAACGACAGAATACCCCCAACTTTCTACAACAGCTTTGATTTGCTTCTACAAAGCTTCCCAAAGAAAAACAATATCGTCACTGGCTAACTAGGGTTAATCTTTCTTTGTGACTGTTCTTGAAGAGATTCCACATAGTCCTTAGGGTCTTTAAAATATGGCACCACATGGCGAGGCTATTGGTAGCCCTTACACAAGGACCAACACCTTCTCTAAGCCACCAAGACTCTCCAATGACAGCCTCCAACGAACGGTGTCGGATATCTCCTTTGAACTGAGCAAAGAGGCAATGGATATCAATCTCCCACCCATATCCGAGGTCGAAGATGCAAAGTGTGAGTGCTGTGGCATGAGCGAAGAGTGCACGCCTGAGTACATAGACCGTGTGCGTGACAAGTTCTCAGGGAAGTGGATATGTGGGTTGTGTGCGGAGGCAGTGAAAGAAGAGATGGAGAAGAATGGAGGCGAAAAGGAAGAGGCTTTGAGTGCACATATGAGTGCATGTGCTAGGTTCAACAAATTTGGTAGGGCATACCCTGCTTTGTTTCAAGCTGAGGCCATGAGGGCGATGTTGAGGAAGAGGGCCAACTCCATTAGTCCTAAAGGAGCACCAAAGAAAGCCGGGATCGCCAGGAGTTCAAGCTGCATTCCTGCAATCACAAGGGAGATCAATGATCTCAGTATTGCAAACTGAGTTTGCCCATCAAGAAAGGCTTCTAATAACCTCTCTAATTTCTTTCAGAAATCCTTTTCATTAAGAACCCTCTTATGCTTTTTCTTTTTAGATTGCTTGAGCTCCTAAATATTCTTTCATGGCCTATATGGACCAAGCTCTTAAGCTACCCACAAAGTTTTTTTTTTTTTTTTTTCTGGGGGGAGTTTGCTAGTTATCTCTCTTCTTCAACCAAGGATTATTTTTCTGTCCTTAGGTTGATGTATCTACCCCTCTCTCTCTCTCTCTCTCTCTCTCTCTCTCTCTCTCTCTCTCCCTTTCCAGTCACCTTCTAGGGTCTTTTAGGTTATGTTTGTTGAACCAAACCCACTTACCCATTAGGGTTTTTTAGGTTAGGTGCAAATGTTCTCTTCGTACCTCTCTCCCTTCTTCATGTCAGTTTGCCGGTCTGAATTAAATTAGTGATAATAATGCAAGTTTGTATCATTTGCTTCCCTCATTCTCTGCTTAGCAAGACTCAGTTGTTGGATGTTAAGGAGAAGCTACTAACTTGAACATGGAAAACGTGGGAAGTACTTATGTATTATAAGATATTTGTTTGTCAATAAAACTATGATGTGCGCTGCACCCTAATTCTATATCTTGATCTTGGTTCTTTCTCTGTTCTTAAACAATAGATTTCTGCACCCTAATTCTATATCTTGATCTTGGTTCTTTCTCTGTTCTTAAACAATAGATTTCTAACTTGATTATGAAACCACACGGTTTCTTGAGGCAGCTAAGCAGGCTCTCCATTTCCTCGATTCAGGCTGCAAGTAAGCAGGCACTCGACTTGCCCTTCCCTATCACAGTTTCTAGCTTACTGTATCAAAATCTTAAACATTCGATTGAGATGGCTTAACTACATGGAGAGATACAATCCGCATCCGAGGATTACATGGACTTGAGCCACAAATCTTCTGCCATTATTAACCCGAAGAGAAACCCAATACCAAGCAGGCCCGGTCAGCTTTATCTTTGACCGATTATTGAGAATAGAAACAAAGACAAGAAAATCTGCACATTATCCCTCTTTTGTCTCCATTTCAGGTATATGGGCATCAGTGTCCACGCTGTCTCAGTAAGCAGACACCAATCTAGGAGAAACAATCCGTGCCCATAGCTTGTTCTTGCTTATCTGGTTTTAGGCATGAGGCCAACCAATTAAACCCATCAAATTGTACACATCCATGAAGTTATTAATGTATAAAAGTCATAAGCAACACAACAGGGTTTAGATTATGGCAAAAACAGACCTGACATTATCCGTTTTAAGGATACTTGATAGTTTCCTTAACCAAAAAGAAAAACAATGCCAACAAAATATGACATAAACATAACTAGAGTTCTGTCTCACATTTCTGGTCCAAAATGTCACACAAAGGACCAGTTGATGAACATAAAGCATATGCAATGGGCGTTTTCTTCTTCATTCAACACCTTCCAAGCCACTGCTCTCTCGTATGAAACTGGCCTGCTCATGCTCGACAAACAGATGCCACCTTGCAGACAAGCAAATCCCTACCAGGAGAAAAGTCCGCATCAAAAGCAAGCTTGAAAATATGTAATAAAAGTAAACCCATACACTCTAAGATACAACATAACAGAAGACAAATTACTACTCAAGCACTAGTATGTCCTTTGTCCAATCAGTTTCCAGAACAAGGCCAAACCTGTTGCATTATCTGTGGGAACTCTGAGCAGAGAGTCTTTCGTCCATGTTCGTCAAATATCTTTTCCAAAGTAATGTCTTGCAATGCAACCAAGGTTGTTTCAAGCATGTCAAGCCCTGCCTGGTTTGCAAATGTGAAGACGGGCAACGCCTGCATAAGCTATGACTTTTAGATAGAACCAGTTGAAATATTAGGGAGGGATAGAAATTAAACCCAATATTCAGAAACAAAGAAGTCTGTGACTTGTTAAGACTCCTGGACTAAAATTCTCAAAAATTCTTATCAATCTTATATCCTGCAAATTGAAAATTAGACAATTGCTCTCAAAATTGTAGATAATAAGTAATAAAACAGTGAACTAGTTGTCATCCGCACCTTCAGTGAACAGCACATGATAGCATCTGAATGATGCCATAGGGTTTTGAGAACAGATTCACTTCCTTCACTGCTGGATTTTAGCAACTCCACACCCAAGTAGCATCTGCAAAATATGTAAAAAATGATCTTTCCAACCATGAAGCAAAATAAACCTGCATTTTTCTTTCACAAGTAACAAATAAAGGAAAGAGTCTCTAGCATTCCTAGAGTACAAGTAGATTATAAAGTGCCACGACCACTTCTCAAGGTCAGATATCCATAAGCTTTTGTGTGATTACTTGTAAATAGGTGTATCATGTGAACAAAAAAAATTAAGAAAAAAGGTGTGATACCGATAGCTCTGGCAAATCCAACGAGCAAGTGTCTGAGCTTCAGGAGTACCAAGTGGTGTCCGCAACCCAGCATGTGAACTTAAATGAGAAGGAGAGAGTGCTAATGCCACTCTCTGAACTGATGATATAATGCTTCGGACATATTGCCGAGCCATGGATGCTACATGCTCTTGCATGTGGCTCTCAAATGCAAATTCAAAAGCTATTGTCATCACAGATCGCATACAGCTGGAATTGCCAGAGTAGTCATTAGAAGTTCTATTGCCAGCAGGCCCTATCTCAAGAGCAGATGCAAGATCCAGGGTACGGTTTGGACTGGAGGTTTCCTGCATTATTTTACCACACAATACTCGAATGAACATGTATGAAGAAAATAACAGAAAACTGATTTAAGAAAATGATATGGGTGCCAACCTTCCCAGAATCAAGAGGAATTATACGAAAACCAGAGGGTAGAAGTGGTGCATCATCAGCAAAAGAAGCATCAATAGGAGCAAAGATAAGTTCAGCACAGCTGCCAACAGCATTCTCATCCATTCCACTGCAGAGCTATCAAAGTAGCAAACAGGTAAATTAAAAAACAAAAAACTCACCCTAAACAGCCAAAAAAAGGAAGGGAAATGCATGAAACATTAGTGGCATTTCAAACAATAGAATAATCGAAACAACATCACACAAACAACATAAAATAAAAAAGGCTTACTTGCAAGAGGAACACATCTCTAGGCATTAATGCGTCTTCAGGAGAATGACCAACTCCTTCCAGCTTAATGACCTCCAAGAACTAATAATAAAAAAGCAATATTTATTACATTCAAACTCAGAAACTATCAAAGTAGAATTAATTGAAAAATAAAAAAGAAAGCTTTGCAGCATTAGACTGAAATGAATGATAATACAAATATAAATATAGCTTATAGGTGCAAGTATTATTCAGCTCACCTCTTCATGCTCAACAGTGTGAGCCAGTGGAAGTATAACCTGGCCACCAAATCCTCCAACACGGGACCCTGGTAAGTTACAGGGGCCAACTTTAACGGCCGCGGCTGAGTAAGCATCAATATTGTTGTCTGCCCATTCAGACCTGTGCTCTCGCAGAAATCGAAGGAGAATTGCAGGAGGCACATTCTGTAAAGGACAGGAGGAAATGCAACAAGAACAAGAGGAAATTCAATCAATGAGGTTTGTAAATGAAGTTTTTCCTGAGCCTTCTTCATTGCAAGCAATTGGTTTGCAGTCTGTGCCTTATTTCAGGCCAAAGTTAATGTCATACCAACTAGGATATCAGAAGGCTACATTTTCCATGGAAAAAGAAAAAAGGACGCTGGGTGGGGGATGGGAGCGGGAAAGAAAACAGTCCCATAACAAATGGACACCTCTTGCTGATAGAACAACCAACGCATCAGAAGAGTAGAGTAACTGAATGAAGAGAAGTATGACAAACTTTTAAGGTTTCTAACCTGTAAAAGCATGGATGCCTTGGCACATAAAACTGCATTGCTGACAGCTGGAAATCCATTCGCAAATGAAAGGTTTAAACCCATCAGCTTGTCAGGAGAGGAGTTCACAAGGACAGTAACATCATCCATGCCATCATTTCCCATCACTGACCACCCCTCATCAGTAAATCCATTGAGAGCCTCATTAAAGCCCCTAAAAGAAATCATCTATCAGTTTCAGAACTGCAGGTAATAATTGACAGACTGAGGAAGATTATGTTAAACAATGACAAACCTGCTCAACCTCTGGCTAAGTGCTCGTAAGGCTGCAGGTCGTCTGCCCCAACCAGTGACATTAGACTGAGAAACCTCCTGAGCTATCTGCCTCAGCTGGCGTAGAGCCTGAGTGAAAAGGAGGAATACATCATTGAAGAATAATTAGGATTCATCAACCAAATTACACAGATAGCCTAACAGTTCTAATATCATGAAATAGACATTCTAAATTAATTAATTAATTATGGCCAACATGCTGATAGTGAGTGACAATCTTACCGCCATTGTTGTCTTTTGAGCAAGTACTGTTGATGATTCATACAAAGGCCGCAACACCTCAGGCACGCTCCATGGCTATATGATGAAACAAACATGCTAAATTGATTAATCACTTTTGCTAACCCAGAGAATTTTATTTGTCAGCCAAGAATATGAAAGAAAATATTCACAGATAAAAGAGTTACCTCCAAATCCAAGTGATCAACAATGTGTATGATTGAACCACCCCCTTCACAAGGTCGTATCAAGTACCCACTAGGCAGCATTTCTGCTCTCACAAAATGCTGCACAGGTGGCATGCTAGGACCATTTTGTGTATTTTTCAGTGATCTCTCACAGACCTGGCATGGTATCACATTAGATAAAAGACTTGAGGAAAAGACTTGGCAGAAAGAAATCAGAATTAGACAGGTGTGTCTTCAATCTGCTGATGAAATACCAACAATACTGCAATACCTGACTGCATAGTATATCCAAACAATCATACTCCAGAATAACATACCACAAGGCTGCCATCTTCTAAAACAGATGTGTAGCGCAACAACCAGAAGTCCCGAGCTGGTGCCAATGTTGTTGGTGCATAGAGCTATCTCATCAACAAAATGATGGCATGACTAATCAATTTGAGACTAAAATTTAATAACAAACATGATAAAGGTGGAGTCTGCAGTACCTGCATGTACAACAGCTCAATGGTTCCACCATTGGCTGTTGGCAGCACATTCAGCACATCCACAGCTCGGCAATCGCGGAACCACGAAGGCCGATCCTTGAGGATTTCTGCAACCTGGAATAAACAGTCTGATCACATAACATCATAAATACAAAAAATGAGAACATCCTGGAAGAAGAAGAAATGCTCTGCAATCACCCTTGTAGGCTCAAGGCCCACCAGGCCACAGGCGCGTGCTGCCACACCAGTGCAACCATGAGAAATAGCAACGATTCCAATGGAATCCGGACCAGGCTGTTCAACAATTCAAAAACTAATTAGCCAAAGAGATAAGTACTAAGCATAACCCCATAGAAAACATAAAATTAAATCCATAAAAAATCACAACAAAGATGTTTACATGTCTTTATTCATACAAAATAAAACCTAAAATTCAGAATGAACGAATATCGAGATTTATAATTTATACATACCAAACTAAGAATATTTATATTACATTTCTCATGTTCATTATATAAGTCCTCTTTTTTCGATAATAAAAAAAGTTAATTAGATAATACTATAAATTATTTAAAGGCCAAAAGCAAAAAGGTCCAGACATACCTTCATTCCAGGCATTTGGACCCACTCCACAGCAGTTCCAGTGGCCTTTGAAAGAAACTCTGCTAAAGTCTCTTCTGCAATGGACAAAAGCCTGGAAAGAATACAAAGCATGAATTCACAACCCAAATACTCTCTCTCCTTTCTCTCTCATCACAATGCACGCACAACAAAGTGGACAGAAATCAGTACGAAAGAAAAGGACCCAACAACTGTATCCCCACTAACCCTGCAGGACTAGCATCCCTTGGAGGATGCTGAGGTGTCAAATGGTGTTGACCGCTGGTCACCACCGATTCACAACTTGTGTCTTTGGTTGCAAGCGTCGTCTGAAGGAACAAAAAAAAAAAACCTTCTCTCTTAACTCATCACATAACTTACAACTTTGAATTTTGTATGATAAGAAAAAGAAAAACAAATATGTATACAGTCTTCATGGTCACAACCTCATTAAAAAAGAAGTGAAACCTTAAAATCTCATAAATGAAGATATTTAACAAGCTATTTTGAAATTTTAAATATTCTTTATTCTTTATTTTTCTCAAGATTTTTCAGCTAACCAAATGTTATCGACACACAAGAATACTAAAGTGAGTTGGAATGAGCATAAACTCTCACATTCTGGGTATGTTGGCGAAAGTAGCCATTCTCATACACCAACTGCGACACCTGCTTCTGCAACCGGTCATTCTCTTCCATCAACAGTTTGTTCATGGCTGTTAGCTTTCTATTTACAGCCTGAAGGCGTGAAGCCTCTTTCCTCTGCTTCTCTCTGCATCTGAAGGGATAAAAACAGAAACATGCACACAGGTAGTTAGCATCACAAAGCAAGACTATCATTTAGATGCGAAAAACAACGAAGCAATCACATAAAAATTAAGACTAACAAATTCATTTTTGAGCAGAAGGCTAACAACTTCCATTGCCAGCGAAAACAATTTCTCCTAATTTCTCTCCCTAATTAATAATGAAAACAAACAGGGAGATATTTCTTCGTTGAAAGCCTCAAGCCAATCATTTGCAAGACATGAAAAGCTAAACTCAATGAACAAAGACCCATAACGGAAAACTTCATCTCCTAAATTTTCCTGGCAATAAAACAGAACAATTAAAAGGAAACAAAAAGACAAAAATGGGGTTCCATAAATTATACCTTCTGTTTTGGAACCAAACCTTGATTTGCTTGGGCTCAATGTTAGAGAGAATAGGGCATTCCCTTATCAACTGTTGACGGCGAATTGAACTGGGTTTGGGGCACTCATGATAGAGCCTCTCAAGAGCCTCAACCTGCTCAGGTGTGTACCTCACATACTTGCCATTATCCAAGTTCCCTGGTTTACCATCCTTGCAGGACATTGCCATCTTTCAATATTTCAACCCAAGGTAATGCAGCCACCGACTAAAATACCAAAGACCAAACCCAAGTATTTGCCCTTTCCTTTAGAGGACAATTTTCCACAATTACCAAAACCTAAGTGGGTTTCCTGGAACCAAAAAGCTTTAAGGCTTATAAAAACAGACAGAATAATTACTCCACACCAAATGTACACGATACCCACCAAGAAGAAAGTAATCACACCCAAGAAGATATGTTACTCCCCCTATCTTAGAAAAAAGTTCTCACAGCTTCAGGAACTTCAGAGGCACAAAGGTCATCGACACCGCAAATACACATGCCCACTAAAGAATCTAAAAAGAAACAAGTCCTGTTCCTGGGAGCTTCAAAGCACCACAAAGAAATACACAAATGGGACCCTATTTAACCAGCAGAAACTAAAAGCAACCCAGGTAGCTTATAGAGATTTGGGAGCTCGTTCAGAGGAATAAACACAAAAGAGTTTTTCCTCAAATGCATATATCCACTCAAATTTGGGCGTGAATCTTCAAAATTCTTTCCATCTAGTATTTTTTAATGGTTTTTGGAGACAGATGCAGGGATACAGATAAACCGACAAGAGACAAGGATATTCTGAGAGGAGATGTAGTTATCCTTATTTTGTCCACTTTAAGGCAAGCTCCAAACACAAGAAACCATAAATCTTTCGAGATCAGAGTTTCAACACCAGAAAACGATCTGATTCACGAAAAAAATTTTGGCGAGTATTTCCTGAAAACACCAACTACAAAAACGAAGCCCGCCCTGAAACGTTTCAACAGCAGACTTATGATCAGCAAAGACCGAGTCACCGGGTCCACTCAGCTAATCCTCCGATACCCACGAGAACACGCAACTCACCGAACCATTCCGCGAACTCCACAAGACAATAACAAAATCAAATCCGAAACGTTTTCGCAGCAGGCGTTCGTTGCCGTTCAGAGAGCTTTCTTCCTCAAGATCTCTCCGTCAAAGGCCAAGGAACCGGCCAACGCGGCACAGCTTCACCGATCTTCATATTCTTCAAAAAGACACCTCACTTCACTGATCCTCCGGAATCGTTCCCAATCTCTGAAACATACCTGCTTCTTCCGAGGTTTCAAGGAACCAAACCCTTTTCTTCAACCATGGGATTCCCCGTCTTAATCCTTTTGTTTTCAGTTTTTGCTAACGAAAAACAAAAACAAGAAGGAAAAAGTGGTTTCCGAAAGTATGAGAGTGAAAGAGAGAAAGAAACGAAGGGTAAAAAACACACTAGCCAGAGATGTAAACAGTAGAAGTATCAAGGTACTACAATATGGTTTCGCTTTTGTTGTTGCTTTTGGTTTGGTTTCCTTGAAATTTGTTTCTGCCTTTTTTTTGTTGTTATTGTTTTTGCTCATTGGTTCGTCGCTTTCGACTCAGAAGGTCATCCACAAAACTGCTTAGGAATTTAAAGGATCTAAATGACTATTATGCCACTTAGTATTTCCCTTGGTAGCATGCGAATTTAAGGGGCAATATCGTCGCAGCGAAATCTCGAGGCAGGGCATCAGCGGACTGAATGGCAGGGACGTAAATAGGAGGAAAAGCGAGGGTAGTGCCGCAAGATAATGCGCCGATCGGAGGCTTATAAAATACTAAAGGCATGAGAGAAGGTCTGCGTGGGTCACAGAGGACACCATGATGAGGTTTTTGCATGCGTCTCGATTTTAAAGCAGGACCATTTTTTTCCCCTTTTTTTTTTTTAATTTTCACACAAAATAGTTTAATGTTTCACTGTTTTAATGAATAAAAGAGAAGACTACGTCATCATGATGATCATTTATCACACTGCCTAAAAATGAGATCCAGGAAGATCATTTTGGGGACGCAGGCACACAAACATACCCTCTGAATCACAGCATAATATAATAAATTATTTTTAAAAATATGTAATACATGGGACATGACAGATTGACATGACACGGGAGAGATGGGATAGGGGTGGTGACATGGTGGGTGTGATGTAATTCTGTGGACAAATTGGGCGTTGAGGGGCCTTATCCTTGTTGGCTGTCTCTCTCTTTCTCCCCCTCTCTCTCTCTCTCTCTCTCCCTTTCTATGCTTATTCCCCATGAAGTGGGGGCTATGCTACAGGTGGCAGATACCCATTTGATTAGACCGGGATGAGGCTGTATACAACCCAACTAGCAAGCAAAATTTTGGTAGAGTACTTAATTTTCCAATTAAGTCCAAAATCAAACAGCTAATCGGTTGTTAGATACTGAGAGGGTGAAACCAATAAAACAATCTGAGACTTATAAATTTGTTGTCAATAATTTCTATTTCACATTTTCATGAACCATATTTTGTTATCAACGATTAAATTCTACACTCAAAGTAACTATTTGAATTGCGCATTTACATTTACGAAATTGTACTTTTGTTGATAATAATTACTTCCGTGGTTAAAATTATGTATCTCCAACGATATATTTTGATTCGAATTTTGAAATAAAATAAACAATATTTTATAAAATCAATAAAATAAAGTTTGAATCAACATGAATCACGAATCCAACATGTATACATTTTGAATTTTAGTATTTTGTAAATTATATGATAAATGTTTGGTAAAACAATACTCCTTTATTAACCTTAAATTTTTTAAGTGGAAAAGAAATATATATATATATATATAATTGGAAAAAAAAGGGCAGTAATTCCGGAAAAATTATTTAACCATGGAGCAATCGATCTGTGTCCCACACTACATCCGCATAGTCGTTCTATGATGCAACAAAACCACAAATGCATGGAGTGACCCACGGCTCTCCTCAACTTTTGGGAGGCGCAATCATATCTACCGTCCAAAACGCTGACAATCTCAGATCATCAGCATCACCCCCATCTCACACATCATGGGCGATACATCACTCACATACACCTTCCCGTACATAAACATTTTGTGCGTATGTGCGTTTTATGTTCTCATAGATGTACGTGAAAGCGTAATCATGCTGTCATACGCATGTGATATACGGTGGATATACCCCATTGCATGCAGAACAGGCATGAAGTTTTAGTGGGCCCGCAAAAATGATTTCGAGATCAGATTCATATGAGCTGGATTTTTTCATTTTCCTTTTTTTTAGCAGTAAAAGGATAACCCCATTATTTTATTACTACAATTTTTTAGTATAAAAAAATTGGGTTGGGTCCAAATGGTCTGCTTGCAAGACTTATTTAATATTTAGAGTATTATGTGATTTTAATTCATTAATTTTTTATAAATAAATAAACATATTTAAATTTGATAACTGAATATTTACGTGTCCAACGTATCTGTAAATACATTATATATGATACAATATTCAAGTTAACAAGTTCTTCCATCCGAGTTAAATGGCAAACCAAAATAAAAAATAACCTTGACCGAGTTTGGATCTTAAAATTTTCAATTTTAACATAATATGGTTGGTCCCAACCTTTGAATATTGATGTAAGCTTAGATTCAGGCCAACAATAACTTATTATGTTTTGAATTTGACAAGTACATAGTCAATTTATATATATATATATATATATATAATATATCTTTGATTTTCCATTTAATAAATATAAAAATATTTTTAATTTAAATTTAAATTTTACCATTTTAATTTGATTAATTTTATATTAGAAATTTTAATTTAAGTCAATTTAAACTATAATAAAAAAATTTAAAAATTCAAAGATTTCAATTAATTTCAATTTAAAATTTTATACCAATTAAAAAAATTCAAAATATCATCACAAAAGTTTTTAAAATTTTTGAATATTAAAAATATACAATTTGATTTTATATTTTTAAAATTTAAATAATTTATAAAAAATAATTATTGAATAAAAAATTATTTAAATCAGATAAATAAATTTATTTAAAATAAAGTATAAAATTTTTGAATCATTTAAAAATATTTTGACAATAAAAATATCATTAGTTTTTGTAATCGTTTCAACTAAACCTCAAATTGAACCAAACAAAAATTTTAAATGCAATGTTAATAAAATTAAAACAATGAAGTTTAAATTAAACTTCAAAAAAGAAAAATTATTTTTTTGTCCTTTCCCTTCCTTTTTAAAATTTGATTTTATTTAAACTATCAATACTCATATAATCAACTGAAATTAGTCAAATACAATTAAAGGATATAAATTTTAAATAATTAATATATAATTGATAATATCATATGTTTATCCGGTAGCTTTGGCTGACAGGGGTTTAAAGTACTATCTTCCAAAAACATTTGATTAAGTTGGAGCAGAAAACTGAAGCTGTAGGCTGTTTGCCAGTGCCACTACAGCAAGCAAGAGGTAATTAAGGAAAAGTGGTTTCATTAAATCATAATTGTCAATTAATCATCATTAGATTTCAAACACTGAAAAAGTTGGAATATGATATAACAAATATAATTTAATATGCTAAAGGCAAAGGGGCAAAGCCTTAAAACAAATAAACCCAGCAGTTGTCTTATGTGTACATATAACAACACCAAAACAAATATGATTTTAGTATTTAAAGGTTAGATGTAATCTAAAAATTTGAAGCAACAAGTCTTCCACAACCCAAATTATTTTATTTGAGGGAGAGGGTTCAATCTGATTTCTGATTAGTGTCTTTGCCACATAAAATTTGACTAAAAAGTAAATATTAAAATTTGACGGCACTTGACGTAGGTAGATTCTTGCACTTAAGATTAAATTTTATTATTAATTTAGCTTTCTACACTTGTCAATTGAAGTTGAAATGTGGACTGATGTTTGATTTTTTACCAAATAAACATAAATATTTTTATTTTTATTAATATCACATCATACATAGTGATTTGATCAAATATATCAAATTTTTTTTTAAAAAAAAAACAAGGTCAACCCTTCGACATTAGGCTTATACAAAAGCTTTAAGTAAGGTTTAAAACATGTTGACAAGTTAACCAATCAAAAAAGTCTACCTAAGAAAACAATGACGAAAAGATGGGTGGTGTCGATTATATCAGAGTAGCAAGACAATCGCGTGTCAACGAGATTTGTATTCATATACTAACAAAGCAACCAACACAATCACTAAAGTATTATGATAATAGTATATCAATAAAACTGATGTCATCAAAAAATCAACAATCTCAACTAACGAAAGGATATATCAACATCCTATTCACCCAATTACATCAAACTCTATCTAAAGTTAAAAAAAAAAAAATAATGAATTTATCTCTTTCAATGCATCTATAAAAAGAGAATCAATGTATGTTTCAAGTAAGTTGAATTCCTAGAACATCATTGGCATATGAGTGTCCCTTAACAAATCATCCACATAATTATTGACATACAAATGTCCCTTCTAACCACCATAAAAATTTGGATAGCATCATTTGAGTCGTCTGTGAAAAAACTACAACACAAAAACCATCATTATGCCACCGAAGACCCAATTAACTAGCCAAGTAGTGAAAAACTAGGAGACCCACGTAATTTCAATAATGTCTCTGACCACTCAAGTCACTCAACTGTCCCTGTTGCCTAGCATGGGATGGCTTTTTATGATATTGTCCCCACCACTCTTGGCGACCACTATCACAACCATACTGTGACCACCCCTTTTAGTGACTATAGCAGGCATAATTATCCACAAACCCTTGCCACTTCTTATGATGTTAATAGGGTGACCTCGCATGTTTTGCCTTCTATACCGTACACTCATATGCCCTAATTATTCCTTTTCCATTTGTGGGCTTCCAAATACTCTATCATCAAACACAACCCCCCATCGATTCACTAGCGGCCTTAAGTCAATGAATAAACCAAATAATCAATATCCTTAATGTCTTAGTTCACCAATAACTCTCGTAGAAGCCTAACATCACCCATAAATCTTTATACACTAACCTCAGTCCCAATACAACCAGAGGCCATAGATGAAGTGGCATAAAATCAATATAAGCAAGACAACAAAGATAAAAACAAGGAGTCAGTAATTAAACAGATCAAGAAAAAAAGTAGCCGACGAATGCTTTTACACCTCTCGCAACCATAATATGGAAATGGGTGAAATAAAAAAAATTGTTGACAATCTTGATGAATGACAGGCTTAGTAATGACAATCCTGATAACGTGGAGTAGTATTCGGCCATTGGGTGCCCACTCGCACCCAAAATTCTCATTGAACACTTACTAGCAAAGTTCAAAGCTCCGCAAATTAATAATTTTAATGGATTAGAGGATTCCAGAGACCACATTGAGAGATTTGTCCGATGGCAAACCTTCAAGGCTTATTAAATGCCATAAAGTGCAAGACCTTCTCTATCACGTTAGTAAAAGTGGCAAGGCAACAATATAACTTTCACATATTAACTCCTTTGATCTTTTTAGGCAGATGTTCCTGCACTGATTTGCAAGCAGCATGATCAAAAAGCAAGACACGACCAACCTATTTCCCATTAAGTAGCAACATTAAGAGTCAATCAAAAAGTACATGAAAAGATTAAACGATGGCAACTTTGGAAATTAAAAGTATAGATTAGTTAGTTCTAGTCTAAACAGTGAAAGAAAGGGTATTGAAAAATGATTTTCATAATGCTCTAAGTAAAATAATGATCAAAAATATCGAGGAGTTACAAGTAAAAATGGAAAAGTACATCAATCAAGAGAGGACCACAGAAGAAAATTAGAAACTTAGTGTCAACTTCTAAAGATAACAAGAGGTTAAAGAGGAAGATGAGTCAAAAATTGACCCATTGATCCCCACCTGATATTACAAGGTAGAATGAAGAAAAAGAAGGCAAAGTGGTGACAGAGAGCCACATGGCTGGGGTCCAAGAGGCGGCGCTGCATTATCAAGAACGAAAAGAAGTACACATCTTTTACTGCAGTGAGAACACATATTTTGAAGCAAATCGAGAGTGACCGATAGGTGAAATGGTTGTAATGTATGCATTCTACCCAGAGAAATGCAATAGGAACAAGTATGATTATTTTCATCGAGATCACAGACACAATACTAAACAGTGTCAATAGCTCAAAAAAGAGATTAAAAAGTTAATAAGTAAAAAGTGCCTTGTAAGATATATAAAAAAGCCTTAAAGAGGGAGCCGAAGCCCCCACCAAGAAGAAGACTAAGAGAAGAAAAAAAGGAAATGAATGAGCCACCAGAACAACCACAAGAAAATATGTAGGTCATCAATAGTGATGGGAATATTCAAGATATCAATCTCATCATCAGAGGTTTAAGCGTCAACCTAATATCCAAGGGATTAGCTTCCAGTGGAGAAACCTTATCGGATAGAAATGTTTACTTTAGAAAGAAAGAAAAAAAGTATGAAATCTAAAACTGTCCAAAAAATGAGCAATGTCGTAAGCTTTTCTAATGAGCATTTACAGGGAGTGATCACACCCCACCAAGATCTTTTGTTGGTTAGTATGAGGATAGTCAATAAAAGCACAAAAAAAAAAAAAAGTTAACAATGGCAATTCACAAGCATTTTGTATTACCAAGCATTTGAATGGTTAGGCTTGAGCAGATATAATATGAGACCATTTAGAACACCCTTAATTGCCTTTAATAGATCAAGTATGCCTATTGAAGGCATCATAAAGCTGTCAATAATGGATAGGGCGACCTTGCCGAAATGCTGTATAGGTAATTACATCTTCGTATCATCTCACAATCAAGTTTCCAACCTTGGGAAGGTAGCTATAATTAAAGCCGACCAACAAGTGGCATGTAAGTGTTAGCTAATGCCATTATAAGGCAAACCCCAACTAACATGCCAAATCAATCCAGACCAAAGGGATAATAAATAGTTAGTACAAACGAAAGCAATGGAACGATTAGGGAAAGTACAAATTCAAGATGAGCCAAACAAAATAGCCAGAATTGGCACAGGGCTTGAATAACATGAACAAGACCACTTGGTAAATTTTTCACTATTTAACATAGATGTGTTTGCATGGACAATGGCGGCATGCCAAGTATCATGCGAGAAATACTGATCCACAAACTCAACGCCAACCTTGCGATGCAACCAATCCACTAAAAAAAAAGAGAACCTCTTTCAGGGAAATACAACACCAATCAAATGAGAGTAGAGGAACTATTAAAGGCCAGGTTTATTAAGGAAGTGCAGTATCTAGAGTGGCTAACGAATGTAATGATGGTGAAAAAAGCTAGTGATAAATGAAGGATGTGTGTAAACTTTAATAAAGCGTGTCCTAAAGATAACTATTTGTTGTTGAGAATAAACCAACTTGTCAATAGCACTAATGGATGCGAGATGTTCAACTTCATGGACACCTATTTTGGACACAATCAATTAAGAATGCATGTGAAAAATAGAGAACAAACCTTCTTTATTACTAATCTAGATACTTACTGTTATATGGTGATGTTCTTTGACTAAAAAAATGCAGGGACCACGTACCAACGCCTTGTTAACCATGTGTTCGATAAGTAGTTGGGAAGAAATGTAAAAGTGTATATGGATGATCTAATAAACAAAAGCAAGGACATGTTAGAATACACAAAAGATCTAGTGAGATATTCAAAGTACTGAGGAAGTATGACATGAAGCTGACCTAAGCAAATGCACTTTTAGAGTATCTTCAAGAAAATGCCTTAGGTTTATGGTGACTCAAAAAGATATAGAGGCAAACCTAGAGAAAATTAAAGCTATAATTGGCATGGAAGCCCTTAGAAACATCAAGCAAGTGCAATTCGTAGTAAGGATGCTGGCAATATTAAGTGTATCCATATCAAAGTTGATGAAAATTGCCTTTTTTTATCAAAATATTGAGGTAAATGAAAAATTTTCAGTAGGCATCATGCTTTAAAAAAGCCTTTCAATAGCTCAAGGTTGCCTTTAGGACCTTTTATTGCTAGTAAAGCTAGAGATCCATAAGGAACTCCACTTATATATTACGATCGTCAAAAGAGCAATTAGCATAATACTAGTCAAAATGTAAAACAAAAACAAAAAGTTGGTCTACTATGTGAGTAAAGTACTATAAGGATCCAAGTAAGGTAGCCTAAACATGAAAAAATAGCATTCACTACCGTAGAAGATAGATAAGGAAAGGGTGGGTTATACTAATTGATTAGGAATTCAATAAGAAAGAAATAAGTGTAATGTTGGTTAGAATGGAAAACAAGACTCAAAAGTCAGTCTAAGGTACCTAAGCTCAAATAACATTCACCCTCATAATTATAGCTAGAAAATTGCACCCATACTTCTAAGCATTCTTCATAATAGTCAATATAGAACAATCACATTGTTAGATCCTCAATAAACTGGAAACATCAAGAAGAATGGTGAAATGGTTGATAGAGCTAGGGGAGTTTGACATAAAGTATAAGCCTAGGATAGCCATAAATGCATAAGCACTAACAAACTTCATAGTCAAATGCACTATAATAAACACATAGCCAAAACATGTAATGATCCCCAAAGGTGAAGTCAATATGACGGGTTAAGTTGTCCAGGGTAATCATAGAAAAGATTGAGAATATGAATAGTACCTATGGGCGGACAACATTGCGGGAAGGATAGGAAACGGTGTCAAAATCTTACTCCATAGCTTGAAATAAGTTAAGTATTGATATGCAATCAAGCTAGACTTTTAATATCAAACAATGAGGCAAAATATGAGACATTCTTGTTGAGCCTATCACTAGTGAAGGAAATCCAAGTAATCGAAGTGGAAATAAAAAATGACTCACAATTGGTGGTGAAACAAATATTAGGTGAGTGTAAAGCACAGGAAGAAAAGATGGTTAAATGAATCACAAAAGTTAAAGAACTTTCGAAAGAACTTAAAAGATGGAGAATCTGGCAAATACAAAGAAAGGACAATGCTCAGGCTGTCATACTTTCCAAGCTATCAGTGTTAAATACCAAACACATGAAGAATGCCATGATGAAGACACTGATGAAGCCAAGCATTAAGAGAAATCAAGTCATGACATTGGACACCTTAAATAATTAGACCATGCCTTTCTACTATTACTTAAAAAATGACGAGCTTCATTAAGAAAAACTAGAAGTAAAAAACAAATGCGAATTAGAGCGGCCAGGTTGGTGACCAGGAATGGACAACTTTACAAGCGGTCCTTTAGCCTTCCTATTCTCTAATGTTTAATGCTAAGTGAGCATGTGTATGTCTTAGTAGAGGTAAATTAAAGATTTTGTGGCATGCATATTGAAACATGATCTTTGTCATATAAAATCCTAAGGCAAGGATATTATTGAACAATCCTGAAAGGAAAAGAAACTAGATATGTCAGAAGGTACAAAAAATGCCAAAAACATGCTCATTTAATAAACATGCCTACTGCCATTATAAATCTAATAGTAGTTCCTTGAATTTTTGCTTAATAAAGGATGGATTTACTGGATCTATTCCATTAGCTACCAAAAAAAAGGATGTTCATGATAGTCGGGCACGAACAAGTGAATAGCTAAGTAAAAGTCATTAACCATATCATTCTCCAAGGTCAAGACAAGGACAAATAGCGCTAAAGGAGCATGAGCCCAAGAATTGCATAATATAATGTAAGTATACTAGACAATAAGTAGAATGACAATGAGAGAGATCTCATTTCTTCTCGCATTTGGCACAAACACAGTGATGCCAATTGAAAATAGGGTGAGCTCATATTGGGTGAACACCCACGATGAAAGGAAAAATGATAAAAACCTAAAGGCCAACGTGGACTTACTTAAAAAACATGGAGAACGAAATAGAGTTTGAATTATTGAATACCGTTAAAGAGTGTTCTAATATTACAACAAAAAAATAAAAGAAAGAAAACTCTTATATAACAAAATTAGGTGATGAGCAAGGCCAATGTATCTAAACCATTAGAAGCATTGGGAAAGCTTTCTCCCAATTGCGAAGGCCCATATAAAGTAGTCAGAATCATGATAGAAAGCATTTATAAGCTAACAACAATGAAAGTTAATGAGATGGTACGGATATGGAGTTCAAAAAACTTGAAACTATACTAAAAGTTGAGGGCTTATAAAGGTTAAATAAGAGTGAATGAAATTAAGGTACCCAATTCATTGACTATTTTTCTCATTTGGACTATATTATTGTTAAAGGAAAAGAATCGATAAAATGAAAACTTAACATCCAGACTTAAGGCTACAAGACATTTGAAAACCTGGGGCAAAAAATGCCAAGGCCATAAGCCGTGAAAGCATCCTTGCATGAGAGGTTTGGGTTGTAAAACATCCAAGTCATGGGCCACATTATGTCTAGACTGCAAAATTCAAAAATGATGTAAGCCCACAAAAGACACAAAAATGCCCATAAAGGACGCTAGTATGCAAAGGACTAATCACCAAGATCAAATTTGTAAGTGGCTAGTTTTTTAAGGTCAAAACCACAAGGAACTAGTCGACTTAAATTAAATCCACAACTACCTAGTCCATAAAGTTCAAATCCACAAGGAACAAGTCCATTTGGATCAAATCCACAAGTAACTATTCTACAAAGGTCAAGATCGTAAGGGCTAGTCCATCAAGATCAAATCCACAAATAGTTAGTCTCTAAAGGTCAAGTTCATAAGGGACTAATTTGTCAAAAAAAAAACTCAATAGACTTTGATACATACGTCATAAAATCAAATAACTAAGCAATTCAAGGAAAAGAGAAGAAAATAAATTTATCCATATCTAGAAAAGTTTACAAAAGAAAAAAATAAAATGAAAAAGGACCTAATTTATTGTCATCGGAGCTTGGACCATCGCAAAAGTAATGTTTAAGATAGAAGGATCAACTAAGTTTATAGCAAGAACATCTTAGGAATCCTTTACCAAAGCTGGAGAAGGAGGAATGACCGTCCCTTGACACTGGTTAATCATGAAAATATCATGTCCCAGAGGAGCAACCAACTGCTTTTATTTCATCTCCTACAACATGGTAATGAAAACATCTTAAAAAGCACTTTGTCAACCCCTTGTACGCATCCACAACGTCTAAAGGCAAAGAGGCGATAAGCATAAAACTTTGCATGAAGGGAAGAAAGGCAACCCTCTAGCTTCAACTTAAGTGAAGATTGCTGCTTGACCCTCAATGGAGACAACTAATGAGCTATCTAAAGTCGAGAAGTGCTGGTGAGCCTTCACCACTACAACTCTAATAGAGGCCAATATAACATGTTAAGGCTTTTTTCTCGATACTGTAGGCGACAAGATCATCCATGGCCTTCACCTTTAGCTTGGCTTCGTGGAAAAGGAACTTTATATAACTTGTCCTTTCCAAAGTCACCTATAATAATTAATTATAGATAAGAAGAAAATGAAAAGCCAATAAGAAAGCAAAAGAGCAAAAAAGTACCCAACTGATATTTATAAGAGTGATGTAGATAGCCTTATCCAAATATCCTTCCTTGATACATGCGATATAAGTTAGGAACGAGAGATGGTTTGCCATATTAAAGCAAACTAAGTTGCTCTGAGTGGAGTCAATGATCTGCACACCCCAATTTGGGATGAACTTCAGAGTTAGGGGCAATGTTGACTGAGGATAGAGGATGGTCGACACCTACCGTGGGTGGACAACAGGTCATATTGAGAGAGCCATGGAAAGTGACTGTGAACTAGTAAAGTTGATAAAATAAAATAAGAAATCATTTCCAAAGATTTTGCACTAGTAGAGGTTGCAAAAGGTATTAAAGGGGAGAACCACGCACCCTCGTGATAGGTGGAATCAATGATGGCATGAGAAGACTTATGCTTGGCTTGATGAAGACGACACACTAAGTCCATCTATTAAGAAGACATTTTTGAAGAAGAAATAGAGATGGAAAGCACACGAGATGTGTTGAATTATGAAGCTATAGACGCATGACCTAAAATAATAATAAATAAATAGAATAACTTAAGTAAAAAAAAAACAAATGCAAAACGCTAAAAGAAATCCAAAGCAAGGGGAAATTAACCAGGGACTATCGTCGCTCCCTCAAAAGAAGAAGAGATAAGCGAAGGTAATGGGTTTAGATGGAATAACCTAAGTGAAAGTCTATCGATTTGATCTTAGATGATCCCTTCTATTACGTCGCTAAGATAGATTACATGACGTTCACAAAGAGTTTCATAAATCTCTTAACTACAAGGGTTGAAAAGGTAATTAATAGATGACCATCCCATGAAACGAAAAAGAACTTCCTATTCTAGTGATCTAAGTCATAGAGGAGGATCGAAAAGGCTTTTACCCTGATGGGATATAAAATAAAACCACCAAAGGAAAGAATGCTTAAGAAAGAAAAACTTAGCAAAGACTTCTAAAGGAAAATAGTCAAAACCTACCCTAATTATAGCTCTTAAATAACCTACTACTACGTACCAACCCTTAAGAGTAAGTTAGGAAAAAAAATATGAAAGCATGAGGAACATAGTTTCCTAACAAATGAGGGGTACGAAAGCCTAATTTCAGTAATTAAGGCTTGATCATAGACACAAAGATAA
This sequence comes from Moringa oleifera, assembly GCA_021397835.1. Classification (NCBI taxonomy): domain Eukaryota; kingdom Viridiplantae; phylum Streptophyta; class Magnoliopsida; order Brassicales; family Moringaceae; genus Moringa; species Moringa oleifera. The sequence continues at coordinate 1,767,124 of JAJFZO010000065.1, forward strand.
TGTCAATGAAAGTTGCAAGCTTTGTCTTATGGTGTTGGGGGATACACATATAGGAACTCGCTTTATCTAGAGTTGAGCTGCGGCAAAAAGTATAAGACATGATGATAAGAAAGAATAAAAAGAAGGGAAAATTCTTACTTAGGAGCAAAAATATGAAATGATAAAATGACTTTAGGGGAATGAAATGAGGTTATTTATAAAATTTACCATCCTATCCCTGCTTAACACATGGTGCATCCTTGACCAAGGAATCGAAAATGATTAAACACAAGAACTATGGACATCAATGTTTCCTAACACATAGCATTCTCAACACCAAAGAATATGAAGGGAGTGAACGCGAGAATTAAAAAAAATCACAACAAAAAACATCAATCAAGTCTCACGAGAAACAAAGTGACAACAGACAAAAGAGTTAAAATTGATGATTTCTTAGGCAAGACATAAAAATACATATAGTTTAATGCACTAAGAAGGGAGAAAGCCATGGTTGCAGACCCAAATGAGTCTACAAGTAGATTAAGTGGTGTCCACAAGCAAAATGGATAACATCAGCAAGTGGACTGGATAGTCCGCAAGTAGATTGAACCAAGCTTGCAAAAGTATGTAGCAATGTCATAAATAGAACACTCTCTCGGTCCACAAAGTGAAATCCTTTTTTTGGTCCACATGTGGACTTTAACGAGCCCATAAGAGAATTCAAAAAATGTAAAACATTGTAGATGCGATAACAAATTCACCTTCGAATTTGCCTACCTACTTCCTATGGTAAACCAAAAATAAATAACCCATAGACAAAGGCAAAATGGTGAGCTTCTCAAGAGAGTCAGAGTTTGCAAAGATGGTAGCTTGCGCATACTCATTCATGTCCAAATAAGCCAGTTAACTTTTTCCATTGAAAGAATGAGGAACTTCTGAATTAATAAAAATTTATCAAGGCCCCAAAAAAGTAAGGCGAGCCTTTCAGCATTAGGCCTATAGAAAGGTCAAGTAAAGGCCTAAACATCTTAACATGTTAATCAATGGAAAATGCTTACTTAAGGGAAACAATGACGAAAAACAATTAGTTACATGTCAGCAAGATCTACACCCATGTGTCAGCAGGGCAGCTAACATAATCACTAAGGCACTATGGTACTAGGATACTAACCAAATAGATTGTATCAGAAAACCTACAACCTTAACTAACGTAAAGACATGCTAACATCGTATCTACCCAATTAAGTCAAACTCTATCCAAAATGATAGGATAGATTTATCCTTTTTTGCGCATCTATAAAAACAGAATCAAGATATATTCCAAGTAAATTAAATTCCTAGATCATAATCCTTGTTGAAACTTCTACTGATTTAGGTGCCAGAAGCTACCCGAGTCACTTAGCAACAACCCATGATAGTTTTTTTGTCTTCTTGCAGATTCTCAATTCTATTATTGATTCCTAACAAATCATCCACATGATCATTGACGTATACATGTCCCTATTCGACCACCTGAAATTTGGGTGGCATCACATAGTTATTTATTTTAAAATTTTAATTATTATACTTTTTTATTTATATTTTTTTAATAAATTTAAATTATTATTTATAAAATATATGTAACAAAAATACAAAAACTAAGATATAATTTATTATTTAATTAATTTTTAGATAATATATTTAAACATATAATAAATATGTGGATAAATATTTCAAAAAAGCCCTAAAGTATACATTAGGTAACGAATCAAACTCTATTATTCAAAAAGTGATAAAATGAATTTTAATCTTTTACTAATTAATAAAATAAATTAAAAGCCATAACATGGTGAAAAAAGGACCATTTACAAAAACGTAAAATTATCTTGATTTTTTTTTCTCTTTATACATCTTTCACTTTTTAAATCTCTCTTTGATTGCTTTTTCTACTGCTTTCACTTTCTATTTGATCTTTCTTAACTTTGTATCTTTTTTAATCTTATAGAAAGAAGATTTATAAAAAAAATTTTATGAACAATACTGATAGTAGTCTCACTTATAAATTTTTCTCTCTCGAAGAAAAAGATAAGAGATTCGACAAAAATTTTGATTCTTTGAAACTCTATTAGGGAAAACAAGATCCAGGTATTATGACACTTTTTAAATTTTTGTTTCAGTTGAAACCTATAATTTATGCAACATTTTTTTGTTGAAACCATAAATGTAAATTGATAATCTATCATACTTAGAAATAGTATCTACAGTGTTAGTGTTGAGATTGATTTATCTCTCGATGCATTTTTTGAATTTGTACTTAGTTTTTTAATCAAATGAGATGATATATATTTTCTATCCATTTGATATTTTACTATAATCTATTTGCTTACATATATGGTTGAGATTAAATACTCACATCTTCATAACTTACATATATGGTTGAGATTAAATACTCACATCTTCATAACTTCAACTTATCTTAAGTCAAACTATAAGTTACTGGATATATGTTTGTCTGTCTTTCATTAAACAAGAACAAAATCTATGTTTTTAGTCATAAAGAGCGACAAAGAGTGACACGAAAATTTCAACCAATAAATACTGGGATAAGATCACTTCATGGGTCCCCTAAAAAGCACCAACAGCTGCATGGTTCCACACACTCACTCAAACACTAACCTAATAAGAAAAAGTAAAAGCACCCATCATTGGTCACTTTGAATTAATAATTAAGTGTCACTTAGTACCTCAAAATAAATATATGAAGCGATCTCAGTATTCTCTTCAATAGTTGCTTTACACGTTTAGAGAGCTTTGTTTCATATTCATTCATATTTATCAAGATTATCCAAGCAGCCACATTGAATCAAGTTCCTTATTCTAGTATATATATGATCACGAAAAAGCAAGCAGCAAATGCAAATAGAGAGAAATAAGAAGAGCTTGTATGAGATAGATGATTGTGGAAGTAGGGTCGGTTGTATTGCGCAGTAATGATTGAGTGACTGAAACCACTTTTGGAAGCTTAATTATAGATTGCCAAAATAATTACATAAGCTTATCTCTCCAGTTCATTTCCAAAGGTTGCACAGATTTTTCTTCTTTAGCAACATTTAGGATTTCTAACTTCCTCTTTTTTTATTCTTCCACATTTGAATTATCTTTCACAAATATTAATTCTTTTAACTTGGAATTTGAATCTGGTTTAAGAGGTTTTGCAAGTTAAGAAATTTCCAAAATCCTACTAGGCTCCTGCATAAATATTTTTAAATATGAATTCATATCCGAAAATGAATGTAATTGAAGGTTCACAAATGATATAGTTCAATCTAACTTGATCTTTTCCTTTTCTTGGAAGTTGTTAATGAAATTAATAACAGGTAGCATTCAATTTCTTTCTACCAATAAATAAATGAACAAAAAAAAAAGAAACTTCAAATAAAAACATGATCAAGTGCTAGAGTAATAAGTCTACTCTTCAAATAGATTCTCTATCATATAAAATTTCACTAGAATAAATGCAACAAGAAGATCCAGTAATAGGAAATAATCGACCAAAGCAAGTTATAGATGATGTATTACAAATTTAAAGAAATGCACTCTAGTCCTCTCAACATTTTTAGTTAAGTTTGCATGAGTTTGTATATATCTTTTTATATGCATGTATTTTGTGTACATGTGTGTGAACTAAGGTGAAGAGAAAGAATCGTGTAAATTTTCTTTATTATTTGGCAAAGGTTGTCAAAGCATAACATCTTTCCATTTTGTGAACCAATTTACGAGTAGGCACGAAATGGTTAAGCTTCAAACTACATTTTCTAAGCCCAATGAAACAGTGAATATATGGTGTGTTTATAACACCAGCATGGCATCAAAGATTCACCAAAAAGATAAGAATCTGTTGCCTTAACAAGAACTTAGTGCAACAAGTTAAAGATAAAAACAAATTCTTACATAATATTCTTATTAGTCTTCTTATTCTTGAGATCAATAGTGAAAAAGGATTAACATACGAGAATGAAAAGCAATTGTTGTTACCATGTTCCTAAATTCAATCTTTTTAAGAACCACTATGCAATATAAAATGAAGGAACCAAAGTAAACATAAAAAATGATAAATATGGAAATATTATTGTGGGTGATTATGAATAGGAATGGACATACGAGCTTGATAATTTACATGACGACATCTTTCACTGACCTCCTCACCTCCTTTACTGATAATAAGCCCAAGGCTACCATGACCATTAGTGATGATATTAAGCTTGACTCATAGCTATTAAATCATATCATTGAGCGAACTTAATCTGCTAGACCTAAGTTCGAGTCAACCTCTCTTCTTTATATGCTTATCTCTCTTTCCTCATCGTTTCGTTTTTCTTGCTTCACTATCCCCTTCAGGTTGAGCATAGCTTAAGTTTTTGGATTTCTCATGGTCTCTTAACTCTTCTAACATGTGTTTATGCATTCCATACATTTTTGCTTATTGCGTTCAGGAAAAGGGAAAAAGAAAAGTTAATTATATGAGGAAGAACTGTAGTTTGCTTATGGTCTAAAAAATTACATTTAATTGAAACTTATATTTTGTTAAATTCTCAATATGAAATTTTGGTCTATAATTTTCATTAATATTAACAGTTTTACAAACATACTAGATGTGCTTATGACTTTTATTTGTGCAATTATCACAATACCCATTTAAAACACTATCAAAACAAACACAATATTTTTTATTCTCATTCTCTTCAAATATTAATATTCTACATGTTCTTGCTAAATTTAATACGAAAAAAAATAATATTTTATTTATTTTAATAATATTCTAAAAAGGTATTAAGGTAATTGTATAAATAAAAATAACTTGTATATTGCGTGCAGAAAATCATCAATATGAATAAAAAAATTATATATGAAATTTTTACATTAAAAATATAATAAAATATAAATTTTAAATAAATATAATTTTTCATAAATTTTAATTTAAGACTATATATAAAATATATGTTTGTTTAATATAATTAATTTAAAAATATACCTATGCGAGGGTTATGAAATGATAAGAAGAAAGCATAAGAGAAAAAGAAGTAATTTAAAAAAAAAAGAAAGAGATGAAGAAAAATAGAGAAAAAAAATAAAGCTTTATTGTTTTCAAGAAATAAAAATTTAGAAACTCAAAAATACTCTTAATTAAACACTAACTATAGTAAACAGTATTAAAATTTTATTTACAAAAAATTTGATTTAATTTAATATATAAATATAAATTTTTTAATTTTTTTAAAAAATTAAAGTTCAATTTATTATTTAAAATATATATCAAAATTTATGAAGTATTTACCCTTAATAATTTTCATGATGGTATGAATTTATTTAACCGATATCATAAACATCATAAATTATTAAAATATAATTTTTTTAGAATTTTTCATCTTATTCATGATGGAATTTGATAAATATACATAATAAGACATCTATAAAAAGTTTAATTAATTCATTGGTAATATTATTTTAGATAAATATCATTTAAAACATTAAATTTCACTCTTTCTTCAATTAAACTTTAATTTTTAAAACTTATCTAAACAAATCTTGATGTATTGATTTTATTCAAATTGAACCTTAACTTAAAACAATTATGAAAAAAATTAATGATTTTTTATTGTTAAAATGATGAAAAACTACTCAAATAGATTTTACATTTCATTTTGATTTTATTTCTCAAATTCAAAAAAATTTTAACTAATCAATGATTTTTTTATGAATTTTTCAAAATTTTGATAATATATTTTTTAAAAAAATATTTTCAGTACTAAAAAATGTTAACTTTTTTATGATGATAGCTTGAATATTTTTTTTACATATGTAAAAAATAAAAAATTAAAATTTATTATAAAATATCTCTAATTTAAATATTTTTAATATTTAAAAATTTTAATAAAATTTTATTTAAATAAAATTAAAATATTAAAATTAATTTGAATATGTTTTGAAAGTAAAGATTTGATTGGAAAGAGAATAAAATATAAAATGATATTTATTTTATTTTTTAAAAAAATATGTATATTTGTAACTAAAAATATTGGTAGATTAAACAATTATTTAACAATAAAGAGCAATTCAATTGTGACTCTGTAACTAATGGTTGTAAAGATATAATTTCATCGTCAAATTAATTCAATTGCAAATAAATCTGAATTAGTCTTAAATTTAGTTCAAAATGCATAAATTGATTGTATTTTTATTTTCTAAGGAACTTAGCCATTGATTAAGGGGTATGTATTTCTTCTTCATTTAAAAAAAAAAAAAAAGAAAAAGAAGTGCTTCTGGTCTTCCTTTGCCTGGGAACTTTTTTGCTACCGAGGGAAGTACTTAATTCGAAACTACTCTGCCAATTGATGACGTCCATACATACAGTTTACGTGCCAAAGAAGCCCATTCGTTTGGGCCTCTTGGCCCATTTATGGGTAATTGCATTTACTCCCTGAAACCATCATAATAGAAACCAAAATCAGAAATCAGTCTTCTTCCTAGGCTCGTCCACCATCAGAGCGATCGTGTTTCAGATTCTCTGAGCGTTGTTCCTGAAGGTATGGTCTCCCATTTCTAAATACATTTGTATACGTTCTTTAATTTTCTTTGTGCTTACGTGTTTTCATGCATCGATTAGCTAAGAACTGTTTTCTTTTTTCCTTTTGTGGAGGTTAATTTGTTTTGCTACGGTTTTTGCTTCATTGACGGGTTGTTTATCTGACATATGTATATCTAATTGTTCATCTGATTATCGCAAGATCGCTTCGTTTTTCTTGGATTTAACCCTGTTGAATAGAATCTGAAATCTGAAAGTGGTTCATTGATTCGTGAAAATCTGAGTTAAAAGATTTTAATTTCATTAACTGGCATTTTATTTCTGCTCTCTTTTGTCTTGTAGATGGAAAAACTTAAGAATATTATGGAAGTAGAAATTTCAAAGTCTAGCTCCATTTGGCAGATAATTAAAGGTCTTACCTTCTGTTTGATCTCCCATACAAGAAATCTAGATTTGTTTAAATTATTTTTTGATAATGAATAGGTAAACTAGAATTAGAAAAACATAACATATGTTTGTTTTTTTCATTCTTTGTCATTTCTGTTTCAAAGTTTTTCTTGCGGTTTCAGGTAATTAAACAGAGAATCTGCATTAGTAATCACCTCACTTGTGGTTGATTTGGGTTTTAATCTAGGGGACCTGGGACAATTTTTAGCTGAACAATTAAAGAATAGTACAAGAAAATAGCAAAAGATGCCTGCTCAAAAGATTGAAACTGGTCACAAGGACACAGTCCACGATGTGGCAATGGATTACTATGGCAAGAGAGTTGCAACAGCCTCATCAGACAACACAATTAAGATAATTGGGGTGAGCAACACAAGCTCTCAGCATCTTGCAGTGCTGAGTGGTCACCAGGGTCCTGTTTGGGAGGTCGCCTGGGCTCATCCAAAATTTGGGTCTATGCTAGCTTCATGTTCCTACGATGGGCGTGTCATCATATGGAAGGAAGGTAACCAAAATGAGTGGAGCCAAGCTCATGTTTTCGAGGACCACAAATCATCAGTGAACTCAATTGCTTGGGCTCCCCATGAATTGGGTCTTTGTTTGGCATGTGGCTCATCTGATGGAAATATATCAGTGTTCACTGCAAGAGCCGATGGTGGTTGGGACACCTCTAGGATCGACCAAGCTCACCCTGTTGGTGTAACTTCAGTTTCATGGGCCCCATCTAGTGCACCTGGTGCTCTTGTTGGTTCTGGTTTGCTTGACCCTGTTCAGAAGCTTTGCTCAGGAGGCTGTGATAATACTATAAAGGTGTGGAAGCTGTATAATGGGATCTGGAAGATGGATTGTTTTCCAGCTCTTCAAATGCATACTGATTGGGTTAGGGATGTTGCTTGGGCACCCAACTTGGGTCTTCCAAAATCTACTATTGCTAGTGCTTCACAGGATGGCAAGGTTATTATTTGGACGGTAGCCAAGGAAGGGGATCAATGGGAAGGTAAGGTATTGAATGATTTCAATGCACCTGTTTGGAGGGTTACTTGGTCGCTGACTGGAAATATATTGGCTGTGTCTGATGGGAGCAACAATGTGACATTGTGGAAAGAAGCTGTAGATGGGGAGTGGCAACAGGTATCAGTAGTTGAACCATAGAGCTCTAGTTCTTAAGATCATTTTCTTGTAAGTGAACCATGTTTTAGAACATACATTTGGCTTCCGGCCTTTACATATTATTACATTATTGCATGGGTGAGTGCTTGTGCAAGATTTCTTGAACTCAAGTTGTGAAATTTTAGCTGCTATGAAAGCCTCAGTTTTTGAATTGAGGGTTAATGTGTAGATTGCAGACAGTGTACTTGTTATTGCAAAGATTCTTGCACCATTCTTGTTAAGGCTTGTTTAATGTTTACTTCTTCTTTTTTTTCCCTTGTTCTCCCATGGTTTGATGCCTGTACTAGCAACCAGCTAGCTTGCCTCAACATGTTTTTTTTTTTTTTTTTATACAAAAAAGATTACCCAGTTTGATATCCACTAGTTATCTTGTTTTTGAGATGAGTTGATTGTCCTTTGTTGCTCGCTTATATAAATCCTGTGTTATTTTAAGTTTCTTTTTAAAAAGTGTTACACTAAGAAATATGGTAGATATCTCTGAGATTTTCTTGTTCTTAAAAGGAGTTGGTATTAGTATTGACATAGATTGGCAATATTATGAAAGGCATGAGTTATTCATTAAGGAGTTGGAAATGTAATCTAAGTGGTAATATTGAAATAGATTGGTAATGTCATGGAGGGCATGAATTATTCATTATTTTTTGTGCACACTGGTAAGCTCAAACTGGACTGAAAGGGCAGGCCTTGTACCCTTTCTTTCTTTCCTCTCTTTTTGAATCCTTCCACTGAGTATAAGTAGTAGGAGATAACAACTGGCTACAAGTGGAAGAGTGCACATATTTGCCAGATATATATTGTTCCTTTGACATAGATTCCTAGAAGATCTATGAGAAAATTGTTGCTGTTAATTCAACGTTTGAGTGGTTTAACAGATGTTTTTGTAATAATTGGACATTTGACATCACATGGTACTATGGCACAGCCTTGACTCTCCAGAGACTCCAATGTAAAACTTTATATGTCAAGAAATAAATACATTTTCATGAGGTTTACGAAGACGAGTATAATTCAAAAGGATGAACCATGAGCATGAGACCTTTTCTGAGTTCAAGTTCCCTAGGAAGGAATTTCACGCATAGGTAATATTTCTTCTTAATATGAATTTCAGATCATGAACAGCAGTTGAACCTAGGGTATTAAAAGCACATCTTACTGTTGGGATCAGTTCCTTCTGCCTCTGCCTTGTTTTGTATAGCTTGGAACTGTGTGTGTGTTTTTTCGTGTTGGAGAGGGGTTAGGATTTGCTGGACCTTTTGTTGGCTTGATGGCTCTACAATGTCACCAAAAAAGTTTACTTTGTGCCGTTGTATTGGGAAAAGGGGTAAGATTTTCTTCACTGTCATTGTTTTGATGGTTCCACTATGTGATTGAGTTTTTTGTGGAATTTTCTATATGATTTGCATTATAGATTGCCATTATATGAGTGCCCTCCTATATTATGACAAAAGAATTTGACAAACTTTGATGAATTGTGTGTCCTTTGATGTCAACGTTCTCAGGTGACCTGTGCACCAATGAGTTACATTAACTTGGTATAGTTACTACATGGAAGATTGAAAGGAACAAATGCCAATGACCCCTTATTTACTAGGCATCATTTGTAGGATAGTCAAACATTGTTGCATTCAACTTCCGAAATTTTGGGTGATATGAATTTACTCTAGGGTGTCTTTATCGTTCTGTTCAAGTACATTTCATGGTCCCAGGCTTGTTCCCCTCCTTCCGTATATTAGATCCCAAACACAGCATTTCTAGTGCCTTAAGATACAAGCAATGCCCCCGCTTTTATTAGTCGAGTTCATAGTTTATCGTGTACTTAATTTTGATCCTTGACCTACTCTGATGGGCATATTGCCTTTGTCTCCAGCTTCCCTATGTTCTCAAAACCCCTTTTCCTATGCAGACTAGGCATTGTATTTTGGTCATAGGAAATTGTTTATAGTGAGGATGATATAATTTTTGTATTGATATTATTTTTATCATTTTTCTTACAATTATAAAATCATTTTTACTATATATATTCATAGTAATAAAATTGAAGATTCAATTGATAAAATAGTTTTTGTGGGATAGTGAGATAACGTTGGAGAGTTTGAACAATATATTTTTATAATTGTTTTACGTAATTATTAAATTGAAAGGTGAAATGGCAAATTTGGTTGCACCTAAGTGAAATGTTCAGCTGGGTGCATCTTCCAGTTCCGGCAGTCGGTGACATACAGCAGGCCTATGGCTTTGCGTCCTCCGAAACATAAATTACATAACCTGATATGATTCATGCTCTATTCGTCACATGCTCATGGCCCCTTTTCCTTCTGCTGCTTTTCTGTCTACTTTTCTCCTTTTGCTTTAATATAAATGCTTCATTTATCATAAACACTTCCTTTATATTGAAGTAATTTAGCTATTTTCACATTTTTAAAAATTTAAAATTGCATTCCAAAATACAGTAAAAATTAATTTAAAACTAAATTAATTTTTATAACAATCAAAGTTAAGATAATAACATAATTGCTAAAATTTAAAAATATATGATTTTAATAAATTTTATTGATTATCCTGTAAAATGTAGCTGAGAAGCTGTGAAAGTCCGGGAGGCTATTAGCATGAAGTGTGGTAGAGGCGGGAAGGGGGGAAGCACATGAGTCTCGTGCGATGCACGTGGTACCATGTTTGATGTTAAATAGCTTAAACTTGCTAAAGCAGAATGCACGTGCGAGGAGGAAGCATAGAAGGAAAGTGGGAACCGCTAAGGTGAGAGCACTCAATTGATTCCAGCCACGTGGACATGGACCCCACCTCCTCGGTTTGGGTTGGCTTTGCTATACCCACATGATCGCTGACACCTTCCACCACCTTTCTCACGTGCTCTCTGGGCCCCACATCCCTGCAAAGCAAAAGTCCAACAAAATAATGAAATTAAAAATTACTGTGAAACTAAGAGAAAAAATAAATTAATTAATAGTGATAGAAAAATAACAGTTGGACAAACCTTATCCATTTTACCAAGGCCTATTAACCATAACATGGGGATTAGTGTTAATAACGCAGGCTCCCTCTGACTTGGTCGGTATTCTAATTATTGCTTACTGCATAGTATTGTTGTGTTATATTGATATAAACATAGATTTTAAAATGGTAAAACAAATCAAAAAATAATTTTGTGGGTTTCATCCAATTTAATTGAACCTTCAGTCATTTATAAGTCATGCATAATGAATTCTTGATAGTCCACTAAAACTACTTAATATTTCATCTTAGTGCGCTATAATTAAAGGGTAATCAAAATAAAAGTCAAAATAGATAGTAAAATATAATGAATTTTAGAAGTTTATATGACATTATTCACGGTACTGATCTTTCAATCGAAGTAAATAGTAAAAAGTAATTCCAAAATTGTAAAATTCAAATTTCTTATTACAGATATTTACTAATGCTAACCATGCAACTCTAGTAATTGGACTCTTTGGAATTATTGGGTCAACCTTTTGTGTTTATCTTACTTTTTTGGAAAGATTAAAAGTAACAAAAAAAAAATCTCAGAAATAGCTTCGTGGATTACATCGTGACCGTCGTTTAGGTTAAGTTGAGCTGTAAGCATCGTGCTTAAACGTGGGCGAGGGAATATAATCACAGGTTATGATAAGCCAACAGTGGTAGAAACTATAATTAATTAAGCTAAAATAATTGAAATTCAGTGTGGAATTAAAAAAAAAAACTAGGAAAAAGAGATGGGCACAGTTTCCAAGAGCCAAATAATAATTATTAAGAGCAGAGGAATCCGGCTGTAAACTTGGACACTAATGGCGTAAACACAGGGACAAAACCTGCTACAAAGATCGATTCTTTAGGGGGTTGAATTTTTGCTTTTTTTTTAAAATAAAATTAAAAAACCTAACACTGATTCAGTACTTACTTCATTAATCAGAGATAATGCCAGATTAGTTAAATTAAAAGATTCCGAAAGTGACTCTTTTGCCCATCTCACAGTGGCTAATACATTTAAGTACGTTGTGGTTTTTGTGGCAATTAGACGGGGAAGCCATGTGGGTTTAACCCAGTCTATAATTGGTGATTAAGAAAATCTCTGGCTCTGCTCCCGGCTGTTGCCGTTTAAAGTGACAGCTTGCTTACTTGCACTTTAATAACGAGGGGTAATGGCAAGCTGTCATTAAGGTCATAAATTGGTGATCAACTTGTTTTATTAACTTACTTTGATTCCCTCCTTTTATAAGCATACGGATTTACTTTTTTTTTTTGTAATTTTTGGTTAACAATTAAGCACCGCAATTAGGCATAAAGCTTGAAATTATTCACTTTTCACTTACCAAATTAAAAAAAACTCTTTGTACACTTCTTCCTAATTCTTATTACTTCAAAAATCATTTAATTATTTGAAATCTGATATAAAATATTTTATTTTTCAAAAAATACATCTTTTTATGTTAATGTCCTAATTTTTAAAATTTAATTATTCAATAAAATATGTGAATGAAGCTCTTTCACTTCAGCTCTTAATTGCACACTTACCCCTTTTTTTCCTTTTTTTTTCTGCTTTATTATAGAGTAAAGCAGCTAATGTTCCTTTACTTTTGGGGTCAAAGGTTACCACTGCCAACTCATAGCTTCCCGGACAATAATAAATAAACAAATAAAAATGTTCTCTCATGGGGTAAATTTAGATTAGTTTTAATTAGCTAAAATAGAAAATAATCACACAACATAACTGTAAGTTAAATCAATTAAATCAAAAAAGTTTCAAACACCTGACTTCCCCGTTGCTAATTAAATAATCTCTCTTTAGCTCTCCTGCATGTCAAAAGATGCTCGATGTTTGAGTTAATTACATTTTGGCCCCTGGCTGTGCTCCTCAAAACCCACCCTCATCGTTCCACCCTCCCTCCCTCAGCCTCAGGCATCCCCTCCTCTCCCTCTAGAATCTCTAACATCTCTTTCTCTCTCTTAATTGTTCGAAACGCACAGTTTTCCTTCCCTCTCTTTCTTCCCGAAAACTAAGCATTATATTTCTTCACATTTTTCATCATTCTCTAGCAGCTTCTTTGAAATTCTCTGTACCTTTCTCTGAAAATTAAAAAATCTCTCTCCATTGTAACTGAATTCTGTGTTTCTATCTTATACATTTTCTGTAAATGGAGGCACCGGAGTACTTCATCGGTGGCTATTTCGACGGCGTTGGGGCTCCCGGTGCAGGGGAATTCTCTCCGGAAAAGAGAATTTCTGAACAAAAATCCGGCGAGAACTTCACCATCGACGACCTCTTCGATTTCTCTAACGAGGACATGATAGTGAGCGACGGGTTCTTCGACAATGTGACTGGAAATTCTACGGATTCCTCCACAGTCACTGCTGTTGACAGCTGTAACTCCTTCTCTGGCTGCGGAGAGAATCACTACTCATCTTCCTCCGGGAGCTTCGGTCACCGCAGCTTCGGCGGTGACTCTCAGTTCTCCGGCGAGCTCTGTGTTCCGGTAATCCATTAATCTTTTTTCTTTGGAACACTATTTAACGTTGATTGAATTACAGAGCTATTTGAAAATCGAATTTGAGCATTCCTCTTTAGGACGGACAGAATTCTAATAACTGACTAACAAGCACCTGCAATTTGATGCTTCTCTGTGCATTTACAATTTACTGTTGGACTTCAAAATTTTTCTCCTTCTCTTATTTGTATATATATATACATATCATATTTCATGTTACTCTTACATAAATTATAATTTATATATTATAGATACGAGTTGATTATTCAAGCTTGATAACATCACATTCTATCAATTTTTGTGAGAATTAACTTAGCAAATGAACTAAGATTTTTGGTTTTGTAATTCATAATATTTTTAATTCTAATAGCTTTCCCTCTCCCTCAATTTTTTCTGTAGGTTTGGAGTGTATCAAAAGCCAAATTTATAAAAAAAAATAAATAAATTGGTAGATACAAGTAAGAATGGGGTTGAAATATGGTAAAATTCAATGAACAACTCTTAAGAAATATTGAGGTAAAAACAGACACGTATTTATGTTACTTTGTATTATCTAATCTGAAATTGATCATTTAAACAGTGAATCGCTTTTTTTAATCAAAAATTAAAATTTACATTTATAAATTTTAGAATCAAATGTTGAGTTATGGGAACTGAATTTTAATTTTTCTATTGGGTGTTGAACAGTACGATGACTTGGCGGAGTTAGAATGGCTCTCAAATTTCGTTGAGGACTCATTCTCAGCCGAGCAAAATCTACAAAACAGCCTCCACATTTTGTCTGGATCCAAGCCACTCACGCCCGAATCCTCCTCCTCCTCAACCCAACCGAACTCCGCCGCCCAGAATCCCTCCACCGCCATTTTCAGCCCCGACACTCCTCTGCCTGGCAAGGCCCGCTCCAAGCGCTCTCGGGCAGCGCCATGCGATTGGTCCACACGTCTTCTTCACCTCTCCACGAAAGCGAGCCCGTCGAAGAAGCGGGACAATGTGAACCCGGATTCGTCTGGCCGCAAATGCCTGCACTGCGCGGCAGAGAAGACCCCGCAATGGCGAACTGGGCCCATGGGACCCAAAACGCTGTGTAATGCATGCGGCGTCCGGTACAAGTCCGGTCGGTTAGTGCCCGAGTACCGCCCGGCTGCGAGCCCGACTTTTGTGTCTGCAAAGCACTCCAACTCGCACAGGAAGGTCTTGGAGCTGAGGAGGCAAAAGGAGTTCCACAGAGCGCAGCAGCAACAGTTCCTCGGTCAAAGCCCGATATTTGGCGTATCCAGCGGTGGAGATGAGTTCTTGATTCATCATCATGGTGGGCCCGAGTTTAGGCGCATGATTTAGTGGGCCATGGCAGTAGGATACAAATTAGTGAATGGAATATTAATTAAGTATAACATTGCTGATTTAGCTTTGTCAAATTTTGATCATAAAAAAATTTTAGTTCCTAGATTCTCCTGTGAAAAAAAAAAAGAAGTTAAAATCAAAGTTGGGAAAGACAAAGCCAGGGACTGATAAGGTGGAGGATGAAGGACAGGAAATTAGGGTTCTATGATGTACTCTTAATCCCAAATTGATATTTTCTGGGCTAAATTGGGCAAAAATTTTAAAAGCCATTTTATTTTTATGGTTTTCTATTGAGAAAGAAAATAGAAATAATTTGAACATGGGAGAGGAAGAATCATTGATAAGAAATATCTATGGCAAATGGGGAGTTATGTGGAATCCAAGCCAACCTGCAATGCTTTAATGGGACCAGTGGGCCAAAACAAAACAGAGGATGGTGAGCCCATAACTAAAAAGTACATGTGCACATGACAACCTAGCTAGCCTGCTACCTCAAACTTGAAGTAACATGGACACCAAATTTCATGAATTTCATAATGAATTCTCTCTTTCCATTCAAACTTAAAAAACCGAGAAAATTAAAAAAATAATTTTAAATTTATTAACGCATCATTTAACGTGAAAACTCCAAGGGGATGATTGTCTCTTTCCACAGGCTTTCATTTTTGAGGCTCCCCAAAATTATCGGGTGCATGGATTTCAGTGCCAAAAACCAATAATCAAGAAGAATTTTTAATAGTTTTACAAAGTGAAAGCATTGTATTGTAGGTACGATCACATAAAATTTTAAAATTAAGAATTAATGGCTTAGCTTGCAAAACGGTGCACTAAAGTCATGTGGGTATTGAGTAACGAAGAAATAATCAGAATTAGGTGCACATTAGGGTTGACATGTGTGATTGTCGACCAGTCCCTAGACATCTCAGCTTCCATGGGTCCACTCTTATTTTTCATCACCAAGTCCTATTAATTTGCATGATAATTCTTCCTAGGTTATGGTGATTTATAATCCCTATTTTAATTGTTTAATTTATTTTTCCATGGGTGTGACGGTCCATTCATGTATTTACACACATGCGTATGCTATACTATATGGCGGTACATAGAAAGTACACAAGCATCGTGGGCATGCACATAAACTATAAGTGTATAATATTATATAGTAGTGTTTAACATTATTTGTATAAGTGTGGGAGAGATGCATGTGACAATGAAAGAAGAGCACATGCAGTAAGGCAGTTGAATGGCCTTGTGAGGATAATGCATCCAAACTTTCTCTTTGGCTTTATTGCCCATTTTGTCTATGTAAGGATATTCTACTGGCACCTTTGTTTGTTTGTCTTTTTTTTTTCCTGGGAAGATCTTCACAGGTTTTTGTTGCCTTGCTCTCTCTCTCTCTCTCTTTGTATTTACCCATTCATGTCTCATTTTTATCATAAATAGTTACTTATCACAATCAAATAAATTTATGCATATTTTTAATTGTTTGATCATCAAAATCTAACAAAGATTTTTTGTATTAAGTGTGTTTCATCAAATTTCAAGAACAATATGGTAGTAAAATTAACTATTTGAATTGAAATTAAAAATTAAGTAAAAATCAACAAATCTAACTTTGTACATTTACCATTTTAAATATTTGGTAAGTGTGAATAGAGAGCCCTATCAAGAGAGTTATAACTAAATGCCTAAATTTCTCAACTCCCTGGTACAATACTTATGTAATTAGCATGTGATCAACAAGTTAAGAGCATGGGTGACATATATAGGCTGCCCACAGGCCTGACAATCCCTTCCTCTCAATTTCAATTTTCAAGCTCCATGGTCCCCATTAGCTGCTAGCAAATGATTTTTTAAATAATAATCGTCACATCCAATTCACAATGGAGAAAAATGTTAATAATATATATATGAAAATTTGACTATGCAAATACTTTTATCCTAATCAATTAAGTCTGTTATTCACAACAAATTGCATAAATATCTTGTTATTGGATCAGGTATCCTGAATTAGTAACTCATTTTTTGCCCGTATATATCAATAGGTCAAGAACTTGGCACCGTGGAATCCAAGCATTTGACTACACAAAGTTGAGTTAGGGGTAGGTCTGAAGTCGAATTTGTGCGCCACATAAGGTTAGGGGCATGCATCATGGCCACATGCCTAACGTAATTAGCCAAAGCCTTTCTTGGTGCCCGACTGCCTGGTGGATGTCTCTTTCTTTTCAGCTGAGGCTCCACTTACATGTTCTCTGTCTGTTCTTTCTTTTAGCAAGGCAAATAGTTCAAACATTAATTGTTATTTAGAAAAGAATATAAAAAGTGAAAGAGAGTTACCATACTTAGGAGGTTCTCATTTAAGTTGCATCTACAAGTGCAAGAGATTACAGGTAATGTTAACGCTAGGGATCTTCAATAAAAGTTGAACCAACTCATATGGATGCATCACTCACCATATAAATAGAACGTCCTATCAGTCAGAAAACTGAGAGGGTGACGCTATGTATCCTATAATCACAGAGAAGGAAGTTTGTGCACACAGCACGCCATTGTGCACGGGATGTGAATGAGAAGCAACCTCCTCCATCTTCACTTTGTCAAAACTGCCCGTGAGTGACTAAACCTATCTGTGTCTTTTGTAAGCTATAAATAGGCTGATGCATATGGGTATGCTTCAGAGTTGAGAGCAAAGCAAGAGGGCAAAGGAACATCTCTTTGGCGGTGATGGGCTGCAACCCACTGTGGGTGCTTCAGAGAATTGGGCTTTTGGTTTATTTATGGCTGCTGACAGTTGTTGCTCCATCGAAACGGAGCCCAAGACCTTGAATGAAGGCCAACTTAGCCACGCCAGAGTAACTTATTCTCCTATTTTCTTTTCGCTCAAACAAATATCATCTAAGACTGAAAGTTCCTTTGATCCATCTTGGAAAGATAATTAGGTCAGATGAATGCTTCAGTTTGACCTATCGAAAAAGGCTTTAAAGAGCATTTTGTCTGTAAATCAATAATAAAACTATAGAAAGACTTTTTACAAAACAAGCTTTCTAATTAATGTTCAAGTATAACATCATCTTTTGCAGGAAATGGCAGCAGGAGTTATCCAGAAGCTGGAACCAAGTGAAGCCTCAACAATATTCAGTGAGGTCTGCTCTCTTAATTATCCACTGATTAACTAACGATTAACATCTAATAATCAGAAGAAAACTTGCTTGATTAAGTGTTGCCTTGGTCACAATACATTTGTGCAGGGATCATTAAGACCAACAGTTTCGATCAAGGAGATGAACCCGACAGAAGATCCAGTTGACAAGCCGAAAGCCCAGATGACCGAAAGACCTTGCCAATGCTCATGCACCTCTGTCAATCCAGATTCTTCTGCTCACATGACTGTTAGAGAGCCTCTTTCTGCTCCCTTCTGAAACTTCATCTCCGGTTAGCACATGCATGTTGACAACATACTAATTGGACTTCAGGAGTTTGGTCCTGAAAGCTTGTTTAATGCTAATAATAATATGGTCTAGGCCATTGAGGTGGCCATTTGGATTGTATATCAGATCTCATGAACGTTTCTGTGGGACTGTAATAATCTTGAGAGTCCAAGTCAAGTATGCCTGTATAGACTAAACATGAAAGTGTAGCCTGGACGATAGAATGAACGCGCGTCAGAAATGGAAAGAAAATTTAAGTACTATTAATATAGTGATTTAACGGGCAAGGGCATACAGTTATTAAATTACGAAAGTAACCAAAATAATGTGACGAAAGTAACCAAAATAATGTGGAAAGGTTATTCGATAGACCAGGTTATTTCCGTCATTACGCTGAACCAAGAGACTACCAGGGGCCGACATATTCAATTTTGAATTGGAGGGCCTACGGGTCTCATCTCACTTGTATTAGGGTTCTTCAGCCCGCCCCATTTGAGCGGAGAGCTCTCCCAGAATTTTTGGCAGGAAAACCCTAAATCCCCCAAGGACCTACAGGTACTCTCGCCCACTCTTTTTCCCATGAAATACAGATGTGTATTTGTGTAGATATATGTATAGGTCTGCGTTTCGGAACTTGTTATCTTTAGGTATGGTATAATTTCTTGTTTGGTTGCCGGGAAAATAAAAGAAGAGAAAAGAATGTTCGGGACTTCTTTTGCTTCAAGAAGGAATTCCCCGTTAACAATGCTTACGTTTGCTGCTGCGTTGGTACTGAGAGAACCGAAGCCGTGATCAACTGTTTTTTTTTTTTTTTTTTGATGACTGGGGGTTTTATTTTTATCGAGTATAATTTTACTTTTACTATGCTTCTTTCTATACCACCAGGGCAGACTGGGTACATTTTCTTTTAAGTCCTTTAGAGCTAAGTTGTAGTTTTATGGTTTGCTTCAGTGGAGTGTTACATGTTTAGTAAAGCTGATCACCTGGTGCTAACGATTCTTGATTTATGCTCGGTTTTATTGAATTCCCCATTCTCTTCCAATCTGGGTGGGTATATCTTCACATTTTGAGCAAATTTAGAGATACTTTTTCTGGGTTACTTTATTGGCTGTTTTGCTGCTCAGAAAACCTACAAATAGGGGTTAAAAAGTGTTTCTTGGCATTTCTTAGTTGCATTATATTTTGGAGGTAAGGTGGTCATCTAGCTGACCTGAGTTGAGACTGAGGATTACTTCAGTATTTAATCATCTTAATTCTTTTTCCGAATTGAAAAATCATTCCCGAGTGACGCTGTTTGAGATTCATTCTTCTCAATTTGCCCCATTTTGTCTGAAACAGAGTGTAGTAGTTCTTACCTCTTGCTTTACAGCGACCAGTTTTCTTTGGTGAACATCATAAATGAACACTACAGTGCATAGAACTCCCAGATCCGGGAGCCAATCATTGTTTTTCCAAGATTTGTCTTCTCCCATTTCTGCAAGGAGGGGGAAATTTTCAAGTCCTAGTCAGGCAGCAGCAGTTTCTGCTCTATGGCGTGAAAATTTTGGCGGTTCAGATCTTCCACCGCCTCCCATGTACACGTTGGAGGACCGCTCAGATTTCTCTCCTGAATCTGGAATACTAGATTACCCAGCATCTCCAGAAATCAAATCAAACCTAAGAACTCCAATTAGTAGTTCTGGTCGGGACTTCTCAACTCCTGCAAAAGGCAAATCAGAGGCTAGCACTTCTTTTGCTCTAGTGGGTGGCCAGCAGAATCAACATGGATCTGGTAGTTCTAGTTGGTGGTCACCAGCAAAGCCTAGTAGTAGTGAGCAGGAGGACAAAGGAAAGGGTTCTCCTGTTGATGGTGTGGTTCAGCCTGCTATGTTTTTCACACTTCCTCCCCCAAGGGAAGTCGCAAGGCCAGAAATGCAGCAGAAAAGCTTACCTGCAGCAAACCTTGATGAGGAAGAGTGGGTAACTATTTATGGGTAAGGTCTTTATTTCATTTTCTGTTTTCTAATTGGTTCATTTGCTGCTAGTCAGAGTTTAGTGTTTATGCGCTTTACTTTAAAGTGGATGCTTAACCCTAGGGGAATGCATAAGATATGTTTTTGGAGGATTAATTTGGAAAGTCATAATGGTGAAGAAAGATGTTCATTAAGATGCAAGACAACGGACTGCCCTGAGGGATGACTACAGTTGTTCTGTGCTGCATGGTGATTTCTATATCATTGGATGCATATCATCTTTAGTTGTTTAATATAATGAATTCCATAGTTAGTCCAATCAGGGGTTACTTTAAATTTTATGGGAAAATCCTCATGTATTCCTATTGAGTGGTAAGAGTTAATTGAGGAACAGATTGATTATTTTAAATATCAATTATTGGCTGTCTTTGACATGTAGTGTGTCATTTAGCTGTTGCTTGTTTATGATTGCTCCCTTCTCGCTCTAAAAAAAATGAAAAGAAAAGCAGATTAACTTCTTAAAATTAGATTCACGATTTGCTTAGTAGGACTGATGCTTGACCTCCTGTCACCTCCTGTTATGTATTTGATTTTACTATGTTCGTGGGTAATTGTGTACAACATATGAGGTTCATTTACACCTGAGGTAGAAGTATTATTCTGACACGTTAGCTCTGAAGCTGATGGTTTTGAGTGAAATTGTTGATTAGGGGTCATGATGATCATTCAAGCATGAAAATAGGAAGATTGGTTTTTTTAGTTTTATGATCATGATGGCAATTAGTAATCTGTATCAAAATGGGTTTTAAAGTTTCCTGAGGAGTTTAATGACAATATGTAACTGTTCAAAAATGAGGCACACTCTTCCGACCAGTTGCAATTCACAACCATTGTTTTTGGCTTGGGCAAAAGATTTTTGAGTTCCAATCTGATTCAAATTGAAGATTGGATGCATGATCGAACTAACTGGACAATCTAATATGGTTGTTCTGTTCGAGAAGTGAGACGCATCAGTGAGAAGTTGATATGATGTGTTACCTTGATAAGGGATCTGTGCAATGATTAAGCATTGGTGAAATATCAGCATTATAAGCTTGATGCAAGTTCTTGCTGTACCACATCCCTTATAGATATAAATAAAATTAGTTTCAAAGAGTAATCATATTGGTCTACCTCCTTTGGAGTATTTTGCGTTGTTTGAGGCATCAACTTCAGGTGATTGAAAGATTTTAAAACCTGCCACGATGCGTTATGTTTATGCTCAAACTCATGAAAGCTATATTTCTAATCGTTACATTGTTATACTTATCTTAGTGACCAAATGCATAAGCTTTTCCTGTTTTTTCATATCTAGACCTAAAACACTAATATTGAAAGCTCATTTTCAGATTCTCTTCGGCTGACACCAATTTAGTTTTGCGGGAGTTTGAAAAGTGTGGTGTGATCTTGAAACATGTGCCTGGTCCAAGGGATGCTAACTGGATGCACGTGTGTTATCAGGTTATTCTTCTTTCCTATCACTAAAAGTTTGATCTCTCGTGCTCATTTCTGATTTAAGAATAAATGATCGCTTCTTCATATCCTTCAATTGCTCTTTTTTGTGTGCTTGTGGAATTAACATTTTATTTGGAAGGCAGTAAGTGGTTTTTTTTTTTTTTGATTAGTAAAGGATGTATTCAAATTGGGTACTTTGAATGTGTTGGCGTCTCATGCCTTTTAAACTAATAAGTGACACTAATTTTTATTTTGATTGATGCAGCATCAGTCTGATGCTCAAAAGGCTCTTAGTAAAAATGGGATGCAGATCAATGGAGTCTTAATTGTAGGCGTCAAGCCACTGGATCCAATGCAGCTGCAGGCTTTCAATGAAAGAGTCAACAACCAAGGATTTATGACTTTACCCCCACCATCTCATAGAAATTCTGAGCTGACAACACTGAGAGCCTCTCATCGGCCCTATTATCTTCAAAATGGCAATGCCAGTACTCGGCAGTCAGGAGGTGCCATTGCTTCTCCAGCAAAGTCACTGGTGTCAAAAGTCATGGATTTGATGTTTGGTGTGTAGTTTATCTGATTTTCCAGGTGGTTGTGTAGTATCTTGTTACAAGCAATTGCGGAACTGCATTTTCTCACAGTTCAAATATAGAATCCAGAGTTTCTGTCAATCAGCTTTGAATCCATATACTTTACAAATTAGGAAATATAATATTTCTTCTGCATGGCACTGAAATTGTGTAACATTGTCCTTGTCATTGGGTATGAGAGATGACAGTGTCTGGCCATGGGGTTATATGTAAAACTATGAGATTTGTTTGACAATCGAAGTTTAGGTCTATTTGATTTTTATTTTTAAACTAAATTTTTAATTTTTAAAAATGAAAAATTGTTTGATAAAAATATTTTAAAAAAATTAATTTTAAGATTAATTTTTAATTTTTTTTAAAATAATTTTTTGAAGTTGTTTTTTCTTATTTTTTAATTTTTGAAATAATTAAAAACACAAAAGATAAATTTTTATAGATGATATTATTATAATTATTAATTATTTGAAAAAAATTAATATATTATTTATTAAAATAATATTATTAAACAAGTTTTTTGAAAGTAAATTTTAAAAATTATTTTCAAAAACAAAATAATTAAAACACAATCAAACACTAATTTCTGCTTCTTTAGTTTCTGTTCATCAACTTTTATGATTAAGAGTTATAATTTCTGCTTTGTTTCTTCTTCTGCATCTTTGAAGGGAAAAGGCTATTGGGTGAAAGCATTGAGATTGCAAGGCTTGTAATTGTTGTGATGTGCTTTGAAACTGTACTGTTGATTACTTTTAGGTGAGATTTTAGGGGTTGAAGTTGAGAAAATTGACTCTTTTAAGGTGATGATTCAGTTTTGATTGCTCTGGGCATTTTTTCCCTTTTGCCCGAAGATCACGGGCTCACTGATGGGCTGAGGTTGCTTGTTGTATAGTAGATCATTTTTTTGATGCGTTCCATCCAAACTTTCTGAATGTTGGTTGAAGTTTTGTTCAGGAGGAAAGTAGGCTTGGGAGAGTTTTGAGCGCTCCTGCTTTTGCGGCACAAATTTTCTTCTTCAGCTGCTAATTCATTGCTTAGCAAAGAAAAGGAGTTTGGAAAACGAATCGCCTGTGTGGAGATTGGAACTGCGTAAGTGTTATAAAATTGGAGTGGCATCTCAAGGATTGTAAAGTCATGGATTTGAAAAATATGAAGTTTCTGAAGGTTTTTAGTTTGGATGCATCAAACCATGATACTTGAAAATGATCACTTATCAAGAAGACTTTGCTTGAGCTAATTGGTCTCAAACGCGGAATAGAAACAGAAAGGGAACCCTCTAGGCAACATTGGATAGTTGCCTGAGTGAAGTCAGCTGTTTTCGGTTTGGTCACTGCCGTGGTTTGCACCAATTGAAGAATGGACAACTTGAATGAGAATTTGGCACTCTTTAGCTCAAAAATAGAAGCAACCGTCACCTGCAAATCTAGAAGCAAAGCAACTAGATGAAACTTCATCATCCTCCTTCAAATTACTATGAAAGTTGACTTATCTTCGAAATAGGTTTTAGCTTTAGCTGATGGAGACTTGCAAAAAACAGAGTTTCTCTTGCTTACTGTAGTGTTTTGTTTTCTAAAAAACTAATTAATTAAAGACGTACGAATTCTTTTCATAAGTCTTTAAGTCAAAATGATAGGATGAGGACCAGATAGTTGGACTCAAATACTTTATCTAGGATTTTCCTGATGAGCTGACATGCTTGTTGAAACGAGGATTCTTCAAGAAGTAGGTTTCCTTTTAAACTTCAATGAATTCCTAATTGAATTGGATTGGCTCATGGGTTGGCCTGGTGATACTGTGAAGGATTTTCTCTGATTACCTCTTCATGGTTTTCCACTCAGCTCGTGTAGGTATATGAAGATTTCTTCCTCCTAATAGAATATTTAATTGCCTTTATGGGTGTTTTTAAGGAGATAGGTATTTTTAGGGTTTTCAAAAATGTGTTCTTTAGTTTTTTTTTGGTATGAAAATTAACACAGGTTAGATTTGAGGCATGTGAGAATAACGGTGGTCACAACCAGAGTTTTAATTGGGGAAACTTGCAGCTTGAGAAAGGTTAGGAGTCGCCATTATCCCATTACAAGTTAAGGGTAAATTGATGTTTTTCTATTGAGATTTCGGTTTGGAAGTCGGTTACGCTTAAGGAAAGATTAGCATATGCAAAACGACTATAATTGGTATGTATCACAACCGAAGTTTCAACCAAGGGAACTTGCAACGTGAAACAAAAGTAAGAGTCATCACTAACTTTTTTAGGTGTGATTGGCCATTATTTTTAAAAAAGACTTAATTTATTTTAGAAAAATATGATTATAGATCTAGGAGTTGGTTACGCTTGGAGAAGTATTTGTATCCTAAAATGTTCAAAAATTAGTACTATTTTGATTTTTTTCTTGAAAAGTAATTTTAGAGAGGTATTCTTGTTAAAGTACTAAAAATTTGTACTTACTCCATCTCGATGTACCAAAACATTTTTTATATGGAGAAAAAAGTGATTTGCACTTGCTCACCCCCATTCTTCTCCAAAATAAGGGTTAAAACTATACATATATAGTATTTTCTACCATAATACATTTTTCAAAAGAAGTTTATCATAAGAGTATTTTAGAACATGATGTGTTTATAATATTTTTAAAATAGGTAACTTAATGAAGATATGCTAATATCTTAATTCAAGCAATCTGATTCAAGGTAATTAATAATTTATAATAAATTCAATGAGATAGTTCTTATGCCTCTAAAAGTCCCTTCCTTTTTTGTAAATTTCCTTTTTTTATTTGATATAAAATCTTAATGAAAGGCTTCTTCCAACTCGAAACAAAAACCTTTACCAAATCTAAAGAGTTATAGAACACTTTTTAAAAGTTTGTGGGTGCAGGAAAGAGTTTTTTTTCTTTTGAGTGCAAATGTGCAACTGTGAATGAATCATGAGAATGACAGTGAATTTAAGTGTCTCTGACTACAAGCTTCAGCAATTATTTGTAGGCTCTTTTTCGATGTGGGTTGGCAATGAATAGTAGGCTGATTAAAGAAGTGTAGTGCACTCAAGCAACG
Source organism: Moringa oleifera (assembly GCA_021397835.1). NCBI lineage: Eukaryota > Viridiplantae > Streptophyta > Magnoliopsida > Brassicales > Moringaceae > Moringa > Moringa oleifera. The sequence continues at coordinate 1,792,633 of JAJFZO010000065.1, forward strand.
TTTGCTTTCAATCTTTAGCAAAATTGGCTTCACTTTAGGAGGTCTTTCAAGACATTGTCGGAGTGCATTGGCTAGTTTTGAGTTGATTTCTTTTGGCTAGTTTTGAGTTGATTTGTTTACATTTTGGCATTGTTGGATGTGGTGATGTCTTTAATTTTTTCTATTTTAGTCTTGGTGACTTAAGAACAAGTCTACCTAATGACCTTCGTCGTGTTGTTTGCTTCTCTTAAATTCAGGCTTGATTCTTATTTCTAGCAGTAAGCTTTAATCTTCTCATGCATTTTAGCCTTCTCTATAAGATTTTCGATGTGAAAAAACTTTTTTGGCCAAAGAATTTAGCTTGAGTTGATTCGTAAAATAAGTTGCCTTCAAGAATATTGTCACATTAATGGGCCTTTTGTCACGTGCAAAGTTTCGATTGACTAGGTAGGTCTGCCTCCATTCGTTTGTTGCCAAGTCAGCATCCCATGCCCTGTCACCTCTTGCTATGCTTCGGATTAATGTGGCAGCGTCGCTTGGTGCTATGCCACGTCATTTAATGAACAACTGAGTCAGTAAAATTGTATTTTGCCATGTCAATGACATCGTCCATAGGTGTTATGCCACGTCTAATGATAGTGAGTGAATGTAGCCCTATCTTGCCATGTCATTGGTGTTGCCTACTAACGCACTACTACCTAGTTTCCCCAACCACATAAGGTGTTCTATTCACTGTTACTGGCTATTTTTCTGCTTTGTTATCAAGGGCACCTAACCATATCTTGCCACCTCAGCTTGTCGAGCCACGTCAATATTGTCACTCTCGAAGATGCTATTCTTTGTAACTGCTTTCTCCTAACGATTAATTTTCTTAAAGTCATTTTTTCTGACTCTATCATTTCTTCCCTATAATCTTCTTCATTTTTTGCCCTGAGAATTCCCTTTCACTCCTTCATAACTTTTTAGATTTGCTTAAACGAGTCTCTATTTCTTATAATATAATTCTTCTTTTTTCTTAAGTAATCTTCACTTTTTTTACTCCTTTTGTTTGTGTGCTTTAGTTTATCATGGAATTCATAGGTCCTTCAGTAGTTACTAATAGGGATTTGAATAGAATTAGAAAGATTTAGATCTTTGGCTTGGTAGGCATGGTGATACCCACATCAGATAAGAGGCCTTATTCTAAAAAGCTAGATGCCCTTTGTGTTTTTGAGGAGCGTCTTAAAGGAGGCTTGAACTTCCTTTATACTCTTTGTTTAGAGAAGTTTGCAAAAATTACAGGATATCTTCTTCCAAATTGGTTGTCAACTCTTGAAGGATCCAAGTTTCCTTTCTCAGCTAAGTGCCTAAATCTAAGAGTTATAGAATTCTCACCTCTGTTGTTCTCCAAATTCTTTGAGTTAAGGCAACTAAAAACCTACCTAAGCCACCTAAGAGATTTTGATACTTTTCTTCCAAAATACCATCCTTTTTATTTTTCATCTTCCAAAGGCAGTGAAGCATTAAAGGCAATCTTACTTCTAGGTGCTCTAGAATAGGATCCATTCTCGGATTAACCAATGGACCTTCCCTAACCAGGACTATGATATCAATACCAACCTCTATGAGTCTTTTACTATTTCTAAACAGACAAGCAGTAAGAAGACTCTACTCATGTCAGTTGACTTTAAAGAGGTCTAGATAGCTATAGTAAACTTTCACTTATCCTAATAGCTTCTCCCTGTGTCATCCATTAGAGAGCCTTCTAGCCAAGGAGAGTATGCTTCAACCCACTCTTGTTCTACCATTGCTGGACTCCCTTACCCTATCAAGAGACCACTTCCTAGTGCAGGACATAACCCTCTTTCTTTAGATGAATCAAAGTCTCCATCATCAGATAATGAGTTATCTACTATGCTATGAATTTTTATGCTCTTGACAAACTATCATTAGCTTTGTATCTTTTATTTTGCAGACCACTTCTCAATCATGCCTAAGGGTAAGAAAAGAAACTTTGATGAGGTTATAAAGGTAAATAAAAAGATATTTTTGAGCTTTTCCTCTGAGAAAAGGAAAGTGACTGCATTTTTGTGTGTGCAGAAAGTAAGAATCCATGAAGTGCTCCATAAAAAATGATGACTTTTGAAGACTTCTCCTCTTAACAAAAGCTTGCAACTATCACTACTTTTCCCTAGCCTAGGACATTAAAAAAGTGATTCATGAAGTTGTTCTACCAACTTTTACTTCATCTGTGCTTTTAGATAGGAAGAGGATACATTTGAAAAAGATGTCTAACCTACTTGTTGAGGTAAAACTCATTTTCTTTTGCTTAAACAATATTTGTTTTCCTTTTTTTATTGCTTATCTATAAATTCTTCTTGTTGTAAGTTGTTTAGGAGTCTACCTTGATAGTAAAAGAATATAAGATTCAAAGTCAAGCTAAATCTATATTTTAAGAGGTTGAAAAGACTCTTAAAGAATCCTAAAAGAAATGAGCTGTATTGTTAGTTGAAGTCTCATTTCTTCAATTGAAAAAAAAAGCAAGTAGATTAAAAGCTTTCTATGCTTAAGGTAAAAATGGAAAAAATGAGGGTAAACTTTACTTTTCAGTGGGAGAAGCCAAAGAAGGATCATCTCAAGTAGCTCACTGTAGCTAAAGAGGAGGCTGTAGCATCTTTTAAAAATAGTAAGGAACTGAACAAAATAATCTAGAAAGAGTATGTAGAAGTGTTTTTTGAGGTACGAAAGGACACTAAGGCTAAGGTGTTAAAGGAATATCTTCTATCTCTTAAACTATTCTAGCAGTGACTGAACCTGTGAAGAGTCTCATTTTCATCTCTCCAAACTCTATGAATCAGATCTTACAGGAACTGATTAGGGAGATTGCTGACATTGAAGAAAAGACTGATTGGATATGCATTTTCCTTTTACTTTAATGTAATTTTTTGTTATAAATAAAATGGGCTTCTTTTCATAATTTTCTGTTTATTCTCTCCTCTTGAATACTGTTATAAGATGAAAGAATCCATAACAATCCTAAAATCCTCAACTTTCATGATAATAGCTCTCATGTTTTTTGCAAAACTTAGGAATAGACTTTTATAAGCAAGTAGGTAGAGTTTTCTCGGGAAGGGTGTTAAAAATATTTAATAAGAGAGCAAAGAGTTTGTTTTTATCACAAACAAGGATTTGATATCTATGAATTCACGTCGCCATCTTTAGCATGCTGTCCATCCCTCGTTCTTATAAATTTCTAATTTTCCTTTGCTTTTGGCAGACTTTAGTGGGGACAAGTGTTAAAAATATGTCGAAGACATGTCTGGACATTCTTTCTCACTAAGAATAAAGATTTCTATACCTTATTAGTCATTTCCCTACTTCAAACATACTTTCCATCAATTTTTACCCTGAATTTGTTGGTCCTTTTACTTTTAGACAAACTCTCCCTAGCTTTAGGAAGACCTACTTAGGATAAGTGCCAAAGATTACCAAATGAAAGTCTTGATACTCTACTTTTTACTATTAGGATGTCACCTACCAGATTCTCTCTCTTATGCCTAATTTCTCTCTTAACCAAACTCATTTGAATCATGTTCTTCAAGAGTGACGTTATTGTTCTTTGGACTATATGCTCATAATGGCACCTCTGGTTTCTAGCATTTTAGTGAGGGCAAAATTTGAGTATTGATAATTGCCTTTTTTGTTTATTTTTGAAGATAAAAAATGAAACAAATAAAGAGATGACAAATTTTTTCCTCATGAACTCTTTTTTTTTTTTAATTTTTTTTCTTTTTCTTTTGTTTTTTTTGTCTTTTTATTTTTTTGTTCATTTTCTTTTTGTAATTCACATTCTTCTTTTTACCATAATTTAATGATCTTTAAGAAGCAATTCACATTCAATCGGATGTATTAAATATATATGATCAGTTATGAAGTGGTTGACATTCTTCCTGATGTTTTTTTCCCTTATTTCATTTGATCTTTTTTGGTAAGTAAAGTCAAATAGGAATTAATTCACATTCATTCTATGCTCTAATTTTGACTACCTTTAGGAAGCGATTCATATTCAACTTAAGGTACCGAATTTGTGGAATCAGTTAGGAATCGATTCACATTCTCCATATCGTTCTATCTTAGTAATCCGTCAAAAAGCGATTTGCATTCTTCTTGGTGTACCAAATTTGTAGAAATAACTAGTGACTCATATTCATTTAGTTGTTCTAGATTGGTAGAGTTAACTAGAAAGCGAATCACATTCTTCTCGTTAATCTAATCTTACAGAATACCCTGCGAAGTGATTCACATTCCTCCCGTTGTCCCAATTTGGTGACCATCAAGAAACGATTCGCATTCAATCTGAGGTACAACATTAGCAAGGAAGTGATTCACATTCTTCTTGTTAATCTATATTTTGGTAACTATCAAGCAGCATTTAACATTCAGCCCGAGGCGTCGAATTAACTAGGAAGCAACAATTCCCATTCTTTCAATATTTTTTTGTATAAATTTTTTGAGATGCGATTTTCAGCGATTGAAATTGTTCAAAAATTAATAGAATTTTGTTTACAATGTGTTTTTTTAACAACCAAGATCTCTTCCACTAAGGATGATTTTTTGTCACTCATTCTTTTTTCATTGGAGATTTTTTCCCTCTGCCTTTTCTTTTCTTTTTCATTAAGGATGATCACTTTGTTTCTTTTTCCTTTATAGCTTTTTTCTTAGTCATTAAAGCATATAACTTGTTAATAGAATTTTTTTCTTTTTTTTTATAGGAATAATGATCTTTTCGACCTTTCACTTCTTTTTTTTTTGAAATCATAACCACTAAAAAAATGATCAATCTAATCAATGATTTGGGATTCTCTTAATAGAGGCACTCCCTAAGTTTATTATTTAGTTTTACTTTTCTAAAATATTTTTCCTAAAAACATTCTTTTCCCTTGACTTTGGTAAGATTACCTTCTTTTAGAAAGTCATCTCTATCTTAATGTAAAAACATGCGATTTTGGAAATAACACACAGTGCATCAATAAGATATAGTAATGAGCACTTTTCACTTTCAAGGTGTGTACAATAGAACAAAATTTCACTACTTCACAAATTGGCACTTGTTAGGTCTATTTCTTCTTAATAAAAACTACTTTAATATATTGGACTTCCTTATTTGAATGAAAAAACTTTATGCATAGTGCTTCTTGATGATGTTTGAGTGTATCGGGCTTGATAACTCTTCCCTATTTATTTCTTGTATAATAAGTGCCCCTCTAGAGAAAGTTTTTTTTTTTTTTAACCACATATGGCCCATCCTAATTGGGTGCCCATTTGCCTATTGAGTCTACCACATTTTCAAGTATGCATTTTAGCACCAATTCTTGTTCTTTAAATTTTTTGGGATTCACATTTTTATCATATGCCCATTCTATTTTGCTTTGATAAAGTTGGCTACTGCTAATGGCTCTTTATCTTTTTTCATCTATCATGTGTATTTGCTCATACTGTAATATGATCCATTTGGCTTCCTTTAGTTGAGTTTCTATAATGACCCTTAAGGATGGAATTTGCATTTCTATTGGTGATACTGCTTTTGTACCATATACCAAAGAATATGGGGTTGCTCTAGTTGAAGTCCTTACTAGAATTCTATAAGCATGTAGGGCTAGAGGCAACATGTCATCCCAATCTTTGTAGGTTACTGTCATCTTTTAAATGGTCTTCTTAATATTTTTATGTGTAGCTTCTACCGCTCTGTTCATCTTGGGCTTATAAGGTGTTGAATTATGGTGCTTTATGTTGAACTGTGCATATATTTCTTTCATTTGTTTGTTATTCAAATTGGTTGCATTGTTTGGGATGAATCTCTTTAGGGGCCCATATTTACATATAATTTGATTTTTCTAGAATCAATTCACTGCAGCCTTTGTAACATGGAAATAGGATCCAACCTTTACCTTTTTGATAAAATAATCTATAAATTCTAGAATAAATTGATGTCTATTAGAAGCCTTTAGAGGTATGGGTCTAATTACGTCAAAGCCCCACATGGAGAATGGTTATGGCGAATTCATCCTATGCAGAAGAGATTGTGGAGTATGTATTTTATCTTTATAAAAATGACATTTGTGTTATTTTCTCACATATTAGATACAATCCTGCTATATAGTCAATAAGAAGTATCATGCTTCCATGATTTGTCTGGCCATTTTTGGTTTGCTAGCATGAGTACTGTATACCCTTTCATATATTTATTTCATTATCATGATGGATTCATTTTAATTTACATATTAAAGCAGTGTTTAGTCAAAACTTCTCTCGTTCAAGATTTCATTATCTAGAATGAAATTTATAGCCAATGGTCTCAACATTTTCTTAGTGTTTTCTGTAGCATGTTCTAGATACTATCGGCTTTCTAGATATTTTTGAATATCATAATAACATGATTTTCTTATAGCCTCTTTTCAATCATAGTGTATTATGCTGGTAACTCTTTAATGCTCACTTTTATTTGCAATATTACTGATGGCTCATTTAATTAGAACCTGAACGTCAGTGTTGCTAGAGCATCGACCATTTGGTTTTTTTTTTCTATAGCAAATGGTGAGGGTTATCTTCAAAATTTTTGATTAATTTTTTTTCCAAGAATAATATTTTACTAATTCTCAATCTCTTTCCATTCAATTGCCTTTCAACTGATGTATCACTAGGGCTAAATCACTAAATACTTTTCTATGAGTTATTATTTTACTGATTGTCAAACACAATCCTAAGATATGCTTCATATTCTGCCAATATATTGATTTAAACGAAATCCAAACATGTTGTGAATGGTAATACTGTCATTTTAGAGATTTTAACATCGCTCTGATGCCATGATCAAGAATATTAGAGGCTCTATCATTATACATATGCTAGTACTCCTCATACTATCTTGGTTTCTCAATAACTGTCATTAGATCTTTGTTAGGAAAATCAAAACTTACTAGCTGATATTCAATTAGTGAATATGGCCTTATAATAAGTAAATTTCTTACTTAAATAATAGATGGCATATTTTTTCTTCTTTTAATTGTCTTGCTATGCTAATACAGATCCTAATGACCTTTCATATACTATTACATATGAAAGCAAGAGTTTATTAGGCGTCGATGTCATCAACACCAAGGGATTTGTTAGAAATGGTAATACTTTGGTTTTATCGAAAGCCTATTGACATTCTACATTCTTCTTGGTAGGCCAACAGCAAGAAGACTTTGCTCATGTTAGTCTACTTTAAAAAGGTTTAGATAACTTGTACACTCCCACCTAATTTCCCAAAAGCTTTTCCCTGTGTCACCCACTAAATAGCCTTCCAACTTGACCTTTATTCTATCTCCAGCAGTAACAAACTCTTCCTTAGAGTTTGCTTCAGTCCACTCTTCTTCTACCTTCTTGAACTCCCTTTTCCCATCACGAGACCCCTTCCTGGCACAACTTATAACCTTCTTTCTTTAGATGAATCAGGGTCTCCATCATTTGGTAATGAGTCATTTTCTATGATATGATTTTGTATGCTCTTAGTAGACTATCACTAACTCTTTACCTTTAACTTTCCAGACCATTTTTGATCATGCCTAAAGGTGAGAAAAGAAACTTTGATGAGGTGGTGGAGGCAGCTGAGAAGACATCTCTAGGCTTTTCATCTAAGAAAAAAAAGTAGTAGCATTTCTTTTTTTGTAGAAAGCAAGAATGTAGCAAAAGTTCTTCACCAAAAATGGTGACTTTTGCAGATTTTTCCTTTCAACAAGAGCTTACAACTATCACCACTTCTCTTCAACCTTGGACATCAAGAATGTGATTCATGAAGTGGTTTTACTAACTCTTACTTTATCTGTGCCTTCATATAGGAAGAGGATACATTTGGAAAAGATGTCTAACCTATTTACTGACGTAAAACTAATTCTTTTATGCTTAGACAATACATATTTTCCCATTTTCATTGCTTATCTATAAATATTTTTTAATTGCAAGCTGTTTTGGAGTTTGCCTTGATAGCAAAAGAGTATAAGATTTAGAGGCAGGCTGAATTTATATTTCAGGAGGCTGAGAGGGCTCTCAAATAAGCTCGAAAGAGAGGACATGAATTGTCTGTTGAAGTCTCTTTTCTTTAGTTGTAGAAAAAGCAAGGAGGATGATGAGGTTTCTATGTTGAAGGTAGAGATGGAGAAAGGGTAAACTTTAGTTTCCTTGCTCATAAATTGAAAAACCACACAAGTATGTCCACACACTGTGCAAAAAATAAAGGCTATAAACTCATGTATGATATACAAAGTTGAAAAGCCATGCATATGAAGGTGTAAAGTATCCAGGTAATGCCTAGAACAATTCTATTTGCATAGTTTTTCACCCACAATTCTAAAGGACATTTTCTTTGCTCATGAATTGTCCAAGTAGACTACAAACAATTAGGAATGAAAAAATAGCACAAAGCCATATCATGTCACTACTACAAATAAGGGATTTAATGATAGTTAAAAAGGACTTTTAATGACAGTTCTAAAACTGTCATCTTTGCTGATGTCATTAAAGAGGGGGATTTTAATGACAGTTCTTGAAAGCTGTTAAAGGCTCCCTTTTTTAATGACAATTTTTTTAAAACTATCGTTAAAGATCCCTCCTTTAACGACAGTTTTAAAAGAATTATCATTAAAGTATGAAGGCTTTAATGACAATTCTATTAGAACTGTCATTAAATGATGGTGCTTTTAATTTTAGTTTTTAATGAACTGTCATTGAAGGCCCCCCTTTATTAAAAGAATTTTTTTAATAATTTTGATATATAAAAAACTCCTATATACAAATCATCCAAAACCTATATATATAAAATTCTTCATATCTTCCATATTAACAACATATCTTCATTTTGTATACATCAACATAATTCAGTACCAACGCTTCAATGAAATAACTTTTTTTTAACACACTTCAATGCCATTTTCACTCAAATCATCATTACTTCTTTCATATTTCAAAATATTTCAACATAATCCAATTCAAAAAATAATGAAAGATGAAAAAAGAAAAAAATTTGATGTTATAACTGAGCTCCATATGTACAATACATGAGTTTAAATACACATTATCATATACATCCTAAAAATTCAACTCTATAAATTCAATGATGTTCATGTCTACAAAAATCTTCAAGATTCAACTTTCTAATATGGCACTCTAAAGAAACTGTCCAACCTCTTTTCTAACTTCATCAATATTCGATTGAGTGTAATTAAGTATTTATGTCCACTAACTATATTTATATAAAAAAAAAGTTGGTCCAATTAAAACTAATAGTAAGCACATCAATTACCAAAGTAATTACATAAGCAAATACTTAAAAACTTACCATTTTCACATATGGGATATTTTTGTCACGTTTGTCAATGTTGTCCTTTAAAAATTTCATAACATAATATCCACACTCAGTATTTGAAGGTTGATGTGGACACTGCATTAAAAATTTTTAATTATTATATTTTGTAAAAATAAATAAAACTAACATCACAGATAGGTTTAAATATACATATCTTAGCAAGAATACTCCTAGTAATGCACCTATCATTTAATTCATTGATAACTTGAAACAATTTAAAAGACTTGCCAATAGAAAATAATTAATAATCTTAAAAGTAAAATAAAAAAAAATACATACTAACATAAATGAAAATATTTTCACTTACATGGATATAAGTTGATCTAGTTCTTCGATGGGTTTTACCTTCTTAACAACTCTGGCATTTTTACTAGTAGAAGACCCAACAATACAAGTTTCTCCATGCTGTATCCAATTTTAATAGCTACCATCAACTCCATATACATATAAATGATTTCATATCTCACGACGAGTATGACGCTTCATATTACCATATTTAATAAACGAACACCAAACTAATTCAATGTTATCACTATTTTGTCATTAAATCACTTTCACTTATTATAATTTCTGTAGTAGTGTGTTAGACAATTATTTAAAAAAATTTATTGAACAACAATTATTTAAATGATGATGACCATAAAATTCTCTCTTACTTTCAATGGCCAACGTGGCATCAATGAAAAGCAAGAAATATGCTTCCTTGATCCAGTGCATAACAAAGATAAAATGATCTAATTGGTTCAAGACATTCTTCTTTATGATGATCCTTAGATCTTTTTATGGATCTTTTGCTATTATTGAGATGTTGATACTCATTTAATACAAATTTTTGTGAGCTGTATCCCATCATGTAGCTATAAAGAAACTTTTACAAAAATTTCAACCATGAAGCTCAACCATGAACCAGTCTTATTGCTTTTGGCATTAAAGTCAGAGATAATTTCACCTTAATCTAATCTCCAAGCATTTATTAGAGTTAACCAAGGTAAGAACCACAGATTTGATCATATTCATTAAGGTACATCCATCCACTTATAATGGCGAGTGGAGCTCAAATGTGAAAATCAACATTATTACCATATGATTGGCTTTAAAGTACATCCACTCATGGTAGTAGGTGGAGTTCGCTTGATTTCTTTTCTTTTTTGACTTGCTCCCTTTCTCCCATTTTGGGTTTTTGCTCTCCCTATAGTAATATCCAGCAGAGACACATCAACAAGGTATTCTTTCTTCTCAAATCCTTATTTCGAGCTATCAACTGCATTTCTTAATAAGATCCCCTATTCTAAGCATTTTCCACTCATCAATTGAAGAAGACATTCTTGGAGAAGGAAGAATTGACATTTCATAGTGAAATTTGAAAATTGAATTCAAGAAAAGAACAAGATCAGAGCATCAATAATGATCAAAAGAGAAATGGGTATTATATTCTATGGTTAGTATTATTGGATTTTCACGAATCAATCACGTATAAAAGAGAAACAAATAGAATAAGCATGGCTTTCTTATTGCATTTCCCATAGACAATTCCAATTTCTTGCTAACAAAAATGATGTAAAGAGAGAAAGAGAAAAATGACAAACCAGTGAGCTAGTGAGAGAAAATGGAGATTCAGTGGAGCTCTTCTTGGTTTTTAATGAGCCGAGATTCCAATTGATTTCATGTAAAACCTAAAAAGTGGATGAGCAGGGAAGTGTCCCATAGGATCACATTTGTTATTGTTGAAAATGGTTAAGGAGAGGAAAAAAAAAAAAAAAGGATGATATAGCAAGCTAGTAAGTTTTTAAGATATGGTGATTTGACAAATGTTCTTCTTTTGTGGGGAAGGAAGAATCTCTTACACTATAAAACTCAAAGAAAGGTAAGCATAAAGGTGTCTTGGGATCACTCTAATGCTTAAGTTAGTAAAAGAAATTGGTAGCATAATAAATCAAAATTTATAAAATATTAAAAAATAATTTTAATTTGTGTTGATGCTTTAAAAAAAGCATAAAAATAGAATAAATCAAGAGTAAAAAAAAAGAATTAAAAAAATGTAATATAATGAAATTCTAGAGAGAATCTCATAAATAAAAAATATTTATAAAAAGCATATTAAATTATGTGAAACAACAAATTTAAAAAATCAATTAAAAAATATAAAAATAGTAAAAAAGCAAATAAACTATGAGAAAATCCAACAAATCAAGAAAACCATAAATACTGAATCTAATAAAATTTAGAAAATTAAAAAAACTAAAAAACAAAGAAATGCAATAAAATTGGCAAAGCTAACAAAAAAAAAATCAAACTAAAATAGTAAAAAATAAAAAAATAATATAAAATATATCAAAGAAAATCATGCAAAAGAAAAAGAAAAAGGAAAAGGAAATAAAAAATAAAAATAAGAAAAAATAAAATGCAATGAAAATTAAAAAAAATATTGGGGAAAAAAGAAGAAAAGCACAAAAGATTAAAAAACTTTATAGAATAAAAAATAAGAAAACAATGCAAAACATGTTAAGAAATCTAAATTTTTTTTACAAGAATTAAAAAATAATTTTTGATTTGGGTCAATGTTTAAAGACAAATGTCATAAAAACACAATAAATCAAACAACGAAAAAGAATTAAAAATACAATAAGAAAAATAAAAAAATACAATATAAATGAATAAAATTATGTAAAAAATAAAATAAAATTCAAATGAATAAAAAATAAAAAGTAACAAAAAGAAAAAAAAAATTACAATCATTAGGTGAGGTTTAATATTTATTATGTTGTTGAACTAAAGTAACCAAAATGAAAATAGTAAAAATTATTTTTTATTTAGAATTCATATTTTTAATTATTGAGAAACTAATGAAAAGAAAAAGCACTTTTAAGTAAATTTATAACTTAAAATGATATATTTTTTTGTTAAAAAAATGAAAAAAATAACATAAATTTGACTTGTTTTTGTAGTGATCATATAGATAGTATCTCTATTTTGTTCCTCAGAAAAAGAAAATAAAAAATACAATAAAACTTAAAAAATCTTTAAAAAAATACGACATACAAAACCTAAAAGAAAAAAAAAGTTAAAAAATCTAAAAATTCATAAAAAATTTCGACAAAAAAATATAAAAACTACAAAAAAATAAAAATAAAACACAAACATAAATTAAATATATCTTTCATAAGATATTTACCTCTCCATTTTAATGAAAGGTAGTATGCAAGATGATAAATAATGATTTTTTGAGCAACTAACAACTTTCTCAGCTTCTATCAAAAAATTTAGAATGAGTGGTCACATGTAAATTACAAAAAATACATAAAAACACTTAATTACAACATGAACTCTTAAAGTCAGTTTGGTTTATATGCATTATATGATAATTTATTATTTTGTAAAACATAACAACATCAGAAGAAATTTAAATAAAGAATTAAATAAAATTTATGTATGTCAATATCTTTCCTTTTAATTAAGTAAAATATTTATTAGTAAAGAAAATAGGATCCAAACCGAACATGGGCATATAAAAGAGTGACATCTTGCAAGTTATTATGATGACAGAAGCTATCTAAAAGGTTCGATTAAGAAAACAATATTAAGGGGAAAGAAGAATAAGGATTCACTAAACTGAAGAGACCATAATACATATGAAATGATTTGTATATGAATATTTTAATCAGACTAAAATAGTTTCAAACTTCTCCTTATCATTAATAGATTATTTCAATTAATTAGTAAGAGAACTTGTATAATATAAGAATGGTAATAGAATAAGAAAACCTGGTATTACAGTAACATAGTTATTTGTAGTCCTAATGGTATTACAGTAGCATAGTTATTTGTAGTCCTAATCTTAAGATTAAATTGTTTTCAACCCCTTAAAAACTTAAAGGTACATATAAAAAAAAAACTCTAAACTATACATGCATTTTAATTTAAATTTGATATATCAATTGTATATCTAATCTTTCTATTTAGTTTAAATTAAATTTTAACTTAAATAATCATCAAAAATTAAGAGTCTATTTTTTTGAATTATATTAAATAACTTAAACAAATTTTAAACTTCATTTCAAGTTCATCCCCTTAAATTTAAACAATTTTCATTTTAAAAAAATATTATGTGTGGATTTTATGAATATTTAACTATATAAATTTTTAAAAATAAAATTTCAATTCTTATAAAAACTAATTTTTTTATAATTGTAGCTTGAATAGTTTTTTTAAATATATAAAAAATTTAATGTCAACAATCTCCAAATTGAATATTTATAATTTTTATATTTTTAAGATATAAATTAAAATATTAAATTTATAATTAATTTAATCAATATTTAAAAGTTAAAAAATAAAAAAAATTGCATATATATAAAGTGAGAAGTAATGGACAAAATCACATGGTTGGATCTATGAAAAATCATGTGAAAGGAAAGCGGTGAAGTATCCTCTTGTTATGGTGGAGTACATTAGATGTCTAATTTATCGATGGTCTTACATAAAATCACAGCATGCATTCCACGCGAGTAAGAACACGTTACAAATTTAAAAAAAGCCAGGACCTTAGAAGCACACTCATCTTTGGTGAAAATGTCAAAGCATGTGCAAATCAAAATGAGAAGGATAATTTTATCCTTTTTGTTTTAATTCCATGTAGTATCTTCAAAAGTACATGAATTATTGATTAGTAATTGGGATAAAAGGGAATCTTCTCCATCCATAAATCATCAAGAAGAAGACAAGTCTTACATGCTCCACCACTACTCCTAAAAAAAAAAAAATTTTAAAATGATTCTATCGACTAGTTAAGATTTTAATCTGATATACTTAAATAACTAGAAAAAATAGCCCAACTCAGCAACTACGTTCCCAATAGTTGAGAGCCCATAACTAAAGGTAAAATGCCAAGAACTTTACACTTTTTACTCTTCCATGTTTCAGTTTTAGAATTTCCTTCGCCTAGTAAGCGAGGTATGTAAACTTCATAGTTACTAGGTTGTTTCCTTAGCAAAGAGTATAGCACAAAGAATAAAACACAAAAGTAAGAATTTACCCCTACAGACATTAGCAGAGCAGACACGAATATTCTTTTCGACTAATCATAAAACCTTGAAATATGATGCTTAGCAAGTATCAGCTATTAGCATAGTCTAATAGTAAAGTTACCTTTGTTTAGCCCCCGAGTGACATAATTAGTTTGTTTCATTGAAGAAAATTTATCATGTAAATTATGTCCATTAAGGAACTTGCTGTGTTATTATTAGAACTATCATAATTCTTTAAATCGAAGTAAATATCTACACCATTTAAGGTCTAATTTTCTAGTATGGCATTCTTTGACATACATAGCTAAAATTTCAATTTGTATCTTGCCCACAGTGAGCCCTGTTACACCATTTGGGTCTGCCTTCAAGTGCAGCATTGTTGGTAAAATCTTTAACATCCCAAGATGCAATCTCAAACAAAGGATCTCTGGTTACTAATCACCATTTAGAACCTAAAGACTGACCAACATAACTAGATATATTTCCTTTGAGCCATTGCACCAAATGTCTCCTCTGCAAAAGGCTTTAAATGAGATAAGAATGTTTTTGTAAAAGCTCTTTGGAGAAAATTAGAATCTTTAGCCACGTCAGCCTATTAGGAAGTTCTTGTGAAATAATCAAAACTCTTTTTCTTACCGTTAATTTCTAGGATATTGTATCTTTCAATGGAGATCTCCTTGTGTTTGTCAAGTATAGCTCCATCAAGTGGTAGGCTTCCTCTCTAATTTGTTGTCATATTCATGAAAAGGAAAACATAAAGCATCTCTAGCTGATCCAGGCCTCAAACTATGATTAGTATTAAAGGATTCATTAGTTAAATGTGACCTTAAAATATTACAATCTACATGATTGTCAAATCTTTCAACTGCAATTATATCATTTTCCAAGAAGTAATAGGTACTAATAGGAAATCATTGTCAGGTATCCATTGATAGTTTCATCCTCTTGTGTCTTGTGTCCTATGATTGAAAAGCAATCTGATGAGGAAATTCCCACTCAGTTTCTTTCCTTTTGGATAGTGTGGCATTCTTGAAAATGGAATTTTGTCATGCTCCCTTTAACTTAAAAGGTCAATGTCTTTCATTAGCTCATCCAAAAGGGATTATAGAAGGTGAGACAAGGTCTCTTGAATTTGAATGCTGGGGAGATTTTGAGATCTGTGACAAATTTGCATTAGAATTTAGCACTAAGGATATTGATGTATTACTAAGACAAAACCAATGAAGTTTGAAGATTTTCCCAACATTCTTTTTTGTAACCATATGAAATCATAAATTGAAAATAAATCTTAACCTAAAACACAAAAAGCTTTAATACTCTTTTTGTTTTTAGCAGCAAGCAAAAAACTATTAACACATTACCTCTACCAATAGGAAACATGATGCCACATCACTCATAAGATAAGTCATCCTTTAAAAAGAACACAAATAATATATCAATATAAGTAAATTATGGAAAACATATTATACTATAACATATGCCTATCTTCAATCTTTTTTCGATGTCTGTTGCACCAATAATTCCTTCTGTAATGAGATGTCATGTAAATTGGCCCAAAGTGGATTGAAGTGCTTCTAACAAGAATGAGTTTGATTTACGTTTGATGTACTTTAAACTAATAAGACTAGAAATAGTAGAGGTAAATTGCTCTATCAAACTAGACATTTGTAGTTATTCAAAGGAACTCCAAAGAATGGTAAAAGTGAACTATTTCACTATGTTAACTTATTCATAACAAAAATTTGCAAACAAAAAAAGGCAAAAAAAAAAAAAAAGCACATAGGGCATTTTATCATAATTTTTTGTTAGAGATCACAAGTGCATGTAGTGCATTGACATCGAGTATACTTTCAATAATTGATCTAAAGGGTACTACCTTACTCTATTACCCAGAGTCGTATTATTAACACAACAACTCCTCATAAAGCAGATACAAGTTTCCTTCTAGTAGAATTTTCCAAGGATATAAATTGCAAGAAGCATTGCATATTCATCATTGGATAGAAGTTGGAAATGATTGCATAATACTATAGACAAGAAAGATTATTGTTTCAAAATGAGAAAAGTTAAGTTAACATGAGATGAATCAATACAGTAGAGTCAATTATCTTGCTAAAAAAATCATCAAAATAAGCAGCACAATCAATCAGCCTGTAATATTCATAAAGAAACGTATCAAAGATATTTATGAGAAAAAGAACAAGAATGCACCCAGTAACTAGCAAACAAAATTCTACCCAAATGAAGAAAAGATACCTCTCAAATCTTTTACAGATTAACTTGTCTTTAAGTGGTCTATCAATGCTATGTTATAATCTTTCAATGAATTTTTCTCTGTTCCTCTCAAATTAATTAAAAAATAGATACTACTGCTCAGTTATGCATAACTAACTTTTATACCAGTTTGCAGGATGTTTTTGGTTGATGTGGCCTAGCTAAAGTCTAGCTAGAAACTTGATTGATACACTTGAAGACTAAGCGCAGCTAGGACAACTGCATTTGAGCAAAGCTATAATGCTTTCATTTTTTCTGAAACTTTACTGGATCACTTTTAGTAACATTCTCCACCTTGATTCAGTAATATTCTCCATTTTGATTCAACAAAAGTGGTACTAATGTAGAATTTACTACATCACAAAACAAAATCATCATCCGATACCTATCCTTAGCAGCTCATTGCATTGTTATAACTTTCCAAAAGGAACAATCTTTGTGGCCATATCTAAAGGGTTATCTTCAGTTCCATTCTTTTTTAGTTTAAGGCATCCATCCTCTACGTTCTCCCTTATGAAATGATACTTAATATCAAGGTGTTCAGTATGCTTATGGTGAATTGGATTCTTGAATAAGTGTATTGTTGACTGGCTATCTGAAAAAGGTCATATTTGAGCTATACAATCCCAATTCCTTTAGCAATCCAAGCAAATAGATTCCCTTTTTGAAACCCTTAGTCATTGCTACATATTCTACTTCTCTGCTAAACAAGGCTATAATTGGTTGAAAGCCTTTCAACTTGCATAACAACCTTCATAAATGAACATATACGCAGACAATGATCTTGTTTTGTCTTTGTCACTAGCAAAATCAGAATCTAAATACCCTATCAACCTTTGTTGCATAAGATCTCTTTTGGCATTCATCAATCCATGATTCTTGGTCTTATTTAGGTATCTTAGAAGCCACTTCATTAAGGCTCCTTCCCAAGATTAGGATTAGCCATGTATCTGCAAGGAAGCTGATTTTATAACAAAGAGGAGGCCTGCTGTAGATCATGGCATACGTCACTGAGCCCACTACACTAGAGTATAGAATAAACTCAAAAGTCTTTAAATGACTAAATCTTTAACTAATAGAATCTAGCTCAAGACAAGATTCTTTGGTTACAAAATAAATGAAGAAAAAAGCCTTGATGAGAACTGGGATGAATTCTTCAAGATTGTAATCGATGTTGAGAATGTGAATGAGAAGATCAATGACGAAGATCAAGCAGTCATCTTGCTCAACTCATTACCCCCAGCCTTCAACTAGTTAAGGGATACAATCAGGTATAACAAAGAGATTCTATCTATGGAGGAGTTAGATCTTGTGATCAGGTCCAAGGATCAAGAAATGAAGAGGGACGAAAAGGTTAGATCTTTATCAAATGAAGCTTTATGTGCCAGAGGAAGAACTAAAAAAAAAAAAAGGCAATCTTTCAACAAGATTATTGCCAAAGACAAGTCTAAAAGCCCTGCAAGGTCTCGATCTAAATGGTTGGTGAGAAATGTTTCTTTTATGGGAAACCTAGCCATATTAAGAGGTTTAGAGAGAGTTTAAGAAGAAGTAAGGTGAGTAAGCCACCAAGGAAGTAATGCAATTGTAGCTGTAGCTGTAGCTGTAGCTGTAAAACTCTCTCGAAAAAGAAGGTAATGTGCTAGCTATGATAGAATCTAAAGTCTCTAATGAATGGATTCTTGACTCAGCTTGCACCTATTATATGTGTCCCCAGGCTAAGTGGTTTTGAGACTATAAGGAAGTAAATAGAGGAAGGGTCATTATGGCGAATGATCAATCCTATGAAGTTAAAGGCATTGGAACCATAGCTTTTAAGCTAAAAGATGAAACCATCAAGATCTTGAAGAAAGTGAGGCAAATGGCTTAATTGAAAAGGAACTTGATTTTCTTAAGCTTTTTGGATGATAAGGGATACTCTTTCAAGGTTGAGAGAGGTACCTTATTAAAGTCTTGAAAGGTTTCTTGGTGATTCTAAAAAGAAATTAAAGAGAATGGCCGGTAGATTTTTAAAGGCAAGGTTATGATAAGAGAAGCAGTAGTTGCTAAAGAAGAACTTGGTGCAGCCTAACTTTGGCATAGAAGGCTTAAGTATCATAGTGAGAAAGGGCTTCAAATTCTCAGTAATCAAGGGCTGCTAGGCAAGGACAAAATTTTGCATCTTGGTTTTTGTGAGCAGCATATTGGCCAAGTAGTACAAGTTGAAGTTTGTTGCGGTTGGGGAGTATAACTTAATTGAAACTGTGGATGTGCATTCAGATTTGTTCGGCTAAAAGCAACTCTAATCCATGATTGATGCAGGTATTGCTTCTCTAATGCTAATGACTTTTTAAGAAAGGTGTGGTTGTGTATGTCAAAAACAAAAGATGAATACTTTGAAAGGTTTAAAAAATGAAAGGTGTTAATGGAGAACCAAATTGAAAAAAAGCTTAAAGCCTTGAGAATTGATAATGGCTTAGAGTTTTATAGCTCATCTTTGGATGATTATTGCAAGGAGCATGGGATTTTGAGGCATAGGACAGTGAGAAAAACTTCACAATAGAATGGAGTTGTAGAAAGGATGAATAAAACCATCATAGAAAGGGTGAGGTGCATGCTATTCACCTCTAACCGTAGCAAGGTTTTTGAGGGAAGCAGCTACCACAGCTATGTATTAATAAATAGTGCCCCTCAAAGGCCATAGACCTTAAGAAAAATGGATAAAAAATGCCCCTAATCTTAGTCACTTTAAGGGTTTTTGGGTGTGCTGCCTTTGCAAATCAGAGACAAGGGAAGTTTGATTCAAGGGTAGTAAAAGGAGTTTTCCTTGGCTATTCCAAAGAAGTGAAGGCTATAAGATAAAAGAAGGGAAGAATCTATAAGAAGACTTTAATTAGCAGAGATATCACATTTCAAGAGATTTCTCTACCATATGCTCAACAAGAAGGTATTACTGCTAGCAATAAGACTTTATAAGGATTAGAGGAATTCAGGAAAGTCACTGGGGTTGAGATAGAATCAAGAAGATCTCAAGCCTCTACTAGACAAGCTTCAGAATCAACTCTTCCAAACTCATAAAAAAAGCAGCAGCAAATTTCCTTGGTAAATAATGATAAGCAAGAGGTGCAGTGTGGGGATGACCACGATTAACTGCATGAATATCAATTGGCTTGAGATAAGGATAGGTGAATCATTCATCCACCAAGAAAATATGAATGAAGAGTTTAATATGAAGGACGTTGGGCCAGCCAAAAGAATCTTGGGGATATAAATTCAGAGAAATAGACCTAAGAGGTGGCTTAAGCTCTCCCAGGAAAACTATGTACAAAAAGTGGCTGAAAAATTCTCTATGCACCAAGCAAAACCTGTCACCATACCTTTGGGAATACACCTCAAGTTGTCTGCCTATAACTGCCTAAATTTAGAAAAAGAGAAAGAGAAAATAAATAGTATACCCTACTCAAATGTAGTAAGGTCACCCATGTATGCTATGATCTATAGTAGGCTTGATCTATCCTATGTAATTATCCTTCTTAGTAGGTATATGAAAAATCCAGGTAAGAATACTGGCAAACAATGAAGTTGTTGCTAAGATATGTCAATGGAACCAAGGGTTATGGATTGATGTATGCCAAAAAAAGGAACTCATCCAGCAAAGACTTTTTGGATATGTTGATGCTGATTTCACCGATGATAGAGATAAAAGAAGGTCACTTTTAGCATATGTTTTCATGCTTGATGGGTCCTACATTAGTTTAAAGGCACAAATTTAATAGATAGTAGCTCTCTCAACTACAGAAGCTGAGTGTAATTGCTTATGAAGCTGTATGGCTTGGGTTTGATGATGTTTTCAAACAGCTAATCAGTCGTTTATCTGTGTAAATCAACTCAGCTACTAGATCCAGAAGTGACACCATCAAAAGTCTTTGTTGTCATTTTTAGCTGGATCATCTTCTTTTTCAACCTTCAATTCATTCTGCTTCATCCAATACCAACCCTAATAATCTTCAAATACTTCCATAGTTTTCCACGAGAAGTAAATTTCATGTATGGTGCATTCATGGTAGATTAGATTCCTGTAGAGATGGATTACAGATTGGCTATCCAAAAACATAGCAACGGGATCTCTATAGAGTTGCAATTCACTAAGCAGCCCAAGCAACTGGGTAGCTTCCTGAAAACCTTCTGTAATTGTTATGCAGTTAGTGCTGGATAAAGTAACAAGAGCTTGAAGTTAAGCTTTTCAGCTTAGATGACATCCTTCAAACATGAAATATAAGAAGAAAGAGATCTTCTTTTGTCTCTATCTTTTGTAAAATCAGAGTCTACATAACCCTTTAACCCTTGTTGAATTAAACCTTTCTTTTCATAAGCTAACCCAAGCTTCTTTGTTCCATTTACATACCTTAATAACCATTTCATTGCCTACCAATGATCTTTGCTAGGATTGGCCATGTATCTACTAAGTAGACTGATTGCATATGACAAATCAGCTCTGCTGCAGACCATGGCAGACATTATATTCCCTACTGCATTTTAGTGAAGGGTGTTTATCATTTTTAGCTTTTTTATTTTAGTTTTTGGACAACTCTGAGCGGATAATTTAAAATAATTTCCAAGTGGAACACTTACTATTTTTATTGTAGTATCTGAAATTTTTCAGTAACTTTATAGAGGTAAGACTCTTGGATAACATGGGCCTGCACTTGCTCCTATCTCTTTTGATTTCCATTCCTAATATCTTCTTTGTAGGCCCTTAATCTTTCATGTCAATTTCTTCACTCAATATCTTCTTTAATGAGGCTATCTTATGCATGCTGCTACTGGTAATTAGCATATCATCTACATACAACATCAAGAACATAACTTCTTTATGGCTTGTATCTCTGTTATAGAGATAGGCATTGTAAGCATTCTAAGTGAAACCTGCTTGAAGAACAAAGCTATTAAACCTTTTGTACCATTCCTTGGGAGATTATTTTAAGCCATATCGTGACTTCTTTAGCAAGACACCTGACCTTCTCTGCCCTCTTCTTCAAACCACTCGGTCTGTTTCATATAGATCTCCTCCCTTAATTCTCCATGGAGAAAAGCAGTCTTCATATTCATTTGCTCAAGCTTCTAATCTTCTATAGATTTTTGGTTGAGATGGTTCGAATTGTCTTGTATTTAACCATAAGTGAGAAAATTTCTACGTAATCAATCCCTTCCACTTGGGTGAAGCCTTTGGCCACCAGCCTTGCTTTGAATTTCTTAGGTGTAACTTCTGCATAACCATCTTTGAGCATGAATACCCATTTACAATTCACCACTCTTTGATTTAAAGCTCTTTCAATAAGCTCCCATGTCTTGTTGGCATAAAGAGACCTTATTTCCTTTTGCATTGCCTTAAACCAATTTGTTGTTTGATGACCAGACATAACTTCCTTGAAGTTTCTTAGCTCCATACTCTCCATCTTGTTTGCTGTGTGGAAATCATAGGCTATCAACTCTCATTCTAGTAAACTAGAACTTGGATTTTCAGGCAGATATCTTGCTGGTGGTCTGATACTTCTTCTAGACCTATCCCTTATTAATTGATAGGTCCTTAAATGTTTTGTATCATCAAGAAAATGCTTATCTTCATCATCCAAACTAGGCTATTTTTGTTGACTAAATGAGGTTGCTGTGTTATATTCTATTTTTGGGGATGAATGAGCTGATCTTCTAGGCTTAAATTTATCGAGGTCAAGATCAGCAACTTCCTTAACTTTGGAAGCTCTCTCTCTAGTTAATTAATTTTGCTTTTCTCCTTCTTGGCTTGCATATGGTAGTGATGTCTTATTAAAGACCATATCTCTACTTATAATAGTTTTATTGTTTAAACAATGCTTTACACAGAATGTATAGCCTTCATCCCTTCAAGATAGCCAAGAAAAATCCCGTTAATTGCCCTAGGATAAAGCGTGCCCTTCTTTTGCTATGCATAGGTTGCATATCGAAAAACTCTCAAGTGATGTAGGCGAAAAGGCCTTGCGGGACACCTATTGATCAAATAGGTAGTAGTTGTAGTAGCTTCTCCCTAAAAACTTTTGCCAAGTCCTAATGTAAACAACATGCATCTTACCTTCTCCATTATAGTCTTGTTGATTCTCTTAGTAACTCCATTTTATTAAGGAGTCTTTTTGACAGTCCTATGCCTTAGGATTCCTTGTTTAACATAAAATTGTTGAATGTAGAGTTATAAAATTTAAAACCATTATCCGAATGCAATACTTTCAGTTTCTTTCCCGTTTGGTCTTTGATAAGTAACTTCCATTCTTTAAACTTGTTAAAACAATCATCTTTAGCCTTTCTTGAGTAGTCCTAAATGATTGATAAGAGGTAACTGCATCATCTAAGCATTGGAATCCTTTTAGGCCCCCAAGATTAGAGTGCACATAATCAAGTACACCTTAAATGTTTATTCTACCGCAGCTGTAAATTTAAGTCTATGTTGCTTGATAAAGTCATGACTAATGAAAATCTATGTGACATGGCAACCAAAGTTGTGCCTTCGACCAAGCTAGAAAAATGTCTGATGCTTTCAAGCATCAGAGCCATGTAATATGTTTAGTAGTTTGGCATCAACAAGCAATAGGTTTGAGATTTTTTTTTATTGATGCTATTATGGGAATAAAGGTGGAGATTGTTAGCGGAATGCTTCCCAAGAAAACCTGCATCAGTGGAGCATTTGTTTTCTAAAATGTTTTCAAGTGTAGTTTTTCCTAGTCTTCTTTAAGATGACCTGGCAAGTTTTGATGTGGCCTTTCTTAAGACAAATATCAAGCTTATTTGTTTGGAAACAAAAAGTACATTCCAGCTATGCACAGTGGACTAAATCAACAAAAAAAAGAATGCTGCAGATTTTAGAAAGTTATAGTACTACAGGGTGATTGTTGGTAGGCTTTCAGAAAGTAACATGTAAGATGCTCACCAATTCTAGTGGGGGATTTATAGTCTGTACTCAGGGCACTTTTAAGGATGTCTTATAACCCAGAAAAACTTGGTATTCCTTTTCTTGAAGAATTAGTGAAAGCTCTTAGTCTTTTTGCTTGTTGAAGGCTAGGCGTGGAAGTCAGCTTAGGCTGAACCACATAAATTTCTCTTTGCTTGTTGGAGGCCAGGCGTGGAAGTAAGCTTAGGCTGAACCACATAAATTTCTCTTTGCTTGCTCCTTACATTTATTCTTAATGCTTGCTTAATGCTTTTACTTGATGGATATACTCTGTTATGAAGAACAGAGTTATAGAGCTATTTTTTTGTTGTTTAATCTAGCTGCTGTTCTATTCTTTCTTGCTTTACTGGTTTGTTGCTGTTCCATTCTTTCTTGCTTTACTAGTTGTTGGTTAAGATATGTTTATTTTATCACATCTTATTTCTAAGTCCTATTGATATATAAGAGATCTAAGTTTTCCATAAGTGGTATCAGAGTTGCATTAGTGATAGCTTAGTAGGTTTCCTAGTTTGCAAAAATTGACATCATCTGCTATAAAATATGATGTTAAGAAGTTTGATGGCATAAACGATTTTGGCCTTTGGAAGATCAAGATGTTGGCATGGCTTACGAACCTTGGTCTTGATGCTACATTAGGACGAGAACATAGACTGGCCAACACCATTGCACAAGAAAAGAAGGTAGATGTTATGAAAAGGGCATGTGACAACCTGATATTCAACATGAATAACAAGGTTCTCCGTGAAGTTGTAAAGCAAAAAATAGCAGCTAAGTTATGGTTGAAGTTAGAGAGTTTGTATATAAGAAAGACCTTGTCCAGTAGACTTCATTTGAAGGAGAAGTTTTTCACATTTAAAATACAAGAGGGTAACCACTACAAGATAATCTTGATGAGTTCACAAAAGTTTGTTTAGACCTATAAAACATCAAAGTTGAGTATGAGGATGAGGACAAAGAACTAGTCTTATTGCATTCTTTACCTAGATCCTATGTGACCTTTGTTCATATCTTTAAACATGAAAGAGACACAACCATGTTAGAAGATGTAGTTGAGCTCTAAATACTAAAGAGTTAAGAAGCAAGGCTAATTCAAAGAAAGTAAAAACAGAAGGGTTATACGTGAGAGGTAGATCTGAGAAAAGGGGTCAATCTTGGATTCTTAGAGATAGTAACAGATGAAAACAAAGAAATGGAAAGAGATCAAAATCTAGAAACTCATCATGCAAATGCTATCATTATGGCAAAATAGGCCACGTAACAAGTTTTGTAAGAAACTGAAAAAGAAGCAAAATAATAAGCCGTATAACAAACAAGCTGATGCAGTTATGGTATCATGTTTTTTTGAGGAAGGTGAAGTGTCCAAGAAGAATGGATATTGGATTCTTAGTGCACATATGATATGTGTCCTATTAGATATTTATTTCTGGAATATCAACCTATTGTTGGAGTAAACTAATCATGGGAAACAACTATGCATGCTCAGTTGTGGGGATTGGCTTAGTGGCATTCAAGCTTCATGATGGAACCATTAAGGTTCTAGAGGAAGTTAAACATGTACTAGACTTAAGGAGGAATTTAATTTCTCTTGGATCTCTAGACAACAAAGGCTCTATGTTCAAGGTTGAAAAGAGACAGCTGAAGATATTTAACGAAACTCTGGTCATTTTGAAAGGCATTAAGAAAAATAGCATGCATTGATTTTGCAATCACAAGTGTTGTAGCATCAGTTGTAGAAACAAATCTAATTGCTGCTCAATTATGGCACAGGCATTTGGGACATGTGAGTGAAGCTGGTCTGCAGGAACTTCATAAACAAGGGCTGTTGGGAGAAGGTAAGTTAAGTGGTTTTAGTTTTTGTATAATGGGAAAACAACATTGATTCAAGTTCTTAAACAAACCATTGCACAAATGAAAACAAAGAAATGGCAAGAGATCAAAATCTAGAAACTCATCATGCAAATGCTATCATTATGGCAAAATAGGCCAAGTAACAAGTTCTATAAGGAACTAAAAAAGAAGCAAAATAATAAGCCGTGAAACAAAGAAGCTGATGCAGCTATGGTATCATGTTTTTTTGAGAAAAGTGAAGTGTCCAAGAATAATGGATATTGGATTCTTAGTGCACATATGATATGTGTCCTATTAGACATTTATTTCTGGAATATCAACTTATTGTTGGAGCAAAGTAATCATGGGAAACAACTATGCATGCCTAGTTGTGGGGATTGGCTTAGTGGCATTCAAGCTTCATGATGGAACCGCTAAGGTTCTAGAGGAAGTTAAACATGTACCAGACTTAAGGAGGAATTTAACTTCTCTTGGATCTCTAAACAACAAAGGCTAAAAACTATTAGACTATGTAGATACTGATCTATGAAAGCCTGAGAAAGCCTTTACACATGGAGGCTGTCATTATTTTTATCCATTTTAGATGATGACAATAAGAAACATGGGTGTAAATGCTTAGGAACAAAGATGACTGCTATCAGAGATTTAATGAATGGAAGGCTTTGCTTGAAACAACAACAGACAAGAAACTAAAGGCCTTGAGAACTAATAATGGCCTGGAACTTTGTAATGCCTTGTTTGATTAGTTTTGTAAAGAAGCTAGGCTTTTAAGGCACAAATCAGTTAGAGTAACTCCACAATAAAATGGTGCGGTGGAGAGAATAAATAGAACTTTGAGAAAAAAGTTAAATAAATGTTGATATTGCGTGTTTATCAAAAGCTTTTGGGGAGAAACAGTTGTAGTAGTTGCTTATTTTGTTAATAAGAGTCCATCTAAAGTTATTAGACTAAAAACACCTGAAGAATTATTGAGTGCCAAGCCTCTTAGCTTGTCTTATTTAAAAGTATTTGGTTATGCTACCTATGCATGTCAAAGATTATGAAAATTGGATCCAAGGATAGTTAAAGGAGTTTTTCTAGGATATCCTGATAGTGTTAAGGGATTCAATCTGTATCAAGCAAGGAAATGGATTTAAGATTCTGATTTCTAGAGATGTTATCTTTAATGAAACTTCTATGCCTTATGCTAAAGAAAAGGCCATCTCAGCAGATCATAATAAGTCTTATGATGCAGTGCAAGTACCTAAGAAATTTAGAATTGAGGTGGAGCATGTTGTGAGAAAAATTCAATCTTATGAAATGATACTTCACATTAAGGTGTTTGGTGCATTCACGGGAGACTAGATTCTTGCAGAGATGGATTGTTAGATTAGCTGTTTAAAAACATAGTAACCGGACTTCTATAAGACCATAATTCACTAAGCAACCCAAACAACTAGATAACTTCCTTAAAACCCCTGTAATTGCTATGTACTCTGCCTCAATGCTAGATAAAGCAACAATAGCTTGAAGTTTAGCTTTCCAGCTCACACAACATCTTTCAAACATGAACATGTAAGCAAAAAGAGATCTTCTTTTGTCTCTATCTCCTACAAAATCAGAGTCTACATAACCCTCTAATCCTTGCTGAATAAAACCTTTCTTTTTCATAAGCTAACCCAAGCTTCTTTGTTCCATTTAAGTACCTTAATAACCACTTAATTGCCTACCAATGATCTTTGTAGGGATTGGCTGTGTATCTAGTAAGCAAACTGATTGCATATGACAAATCAGTTCTGCTGTAGATCATGGCATACATGATCATCCTACTGCATTTAAGTAAGGGGTGTTTATTATTTCAAACTTTTCTTTTCTAGTTTTTGGACAACTTCGACAATCATTTGAAATGATTTCCAAGTGTAACACTTATTAATTTTGCTTACAGCATCTAAAATTTTTTAGCAACTTTATGGAGGTAAGACTTTTGGGATAACATAAGCCTGTACTTGCTCCTATCTCTTTTTATTTCCATTCCCAATATCTTTTTCATAGGCCCTAAATCTTTCATGTCAATTTCTTAACTTAACATCTTCTTTAATGAGGCTATCCTATACATGTTACTGCTGGTAATTAGTACATCATCTACATATAACATTAAGAACACAACTTCTTTATAGCCTACATCTCCGATAAAGGCAGGCATTGTAAGTACTCCTGCTGAAGCCTGCGTGAAGTTTAAAGCTGTCAAACCTCTTATATCATTCCCTAGGAGATTGTTTTAAGCCATATAATGACTTCTTTAGCAAGCACACCTGATTTTCTCTGCCCTTTTCTTCAAACTCCTCAGCTTGTTTCGTACAGATCTTCTCTCATAATTCTCCTTAAAGAAAAGTAGTCTTCACATCCATTTGTTCAAGCACCTAATCTTTTATAGCTACCTTTGCTAAAACGGTTTGAATTGTCTTATATTTAACTACACATGAGAAAATTTCTATGTAACTAATCCCTTGCATTTGGGTGAAGCCTTTGGCCACCAGTCTTGCCTTTGATTTCTTAGGTCCAACTTTTGTATGACCATCTTTGAGCTTGAATACCCATTTAAAGCTCTTTCAACAAGCTCCCATGTCTTGTTGGCATAAAGAGAGCACATTTCCTCTTGCATTGTCTTAAATCAATTTGCTGCTTGATGACAAGACATAACTTCCTTGTAGTTTCTTGGCTCCATACTCTCCATCTTATCTACTGTGTGAAAAGCATAGGCTATCAACTCTTCTTCAACTAAACTGAAACTAGGATCTTCAGGCAGATATCTTGCTGTTGGTCTAATACTTCTTCTACACCTATCACTTGCCCATTGATAGGTCCTTTAATTTAGAAAATGCTCATCTTCATCATCTAAACTTGGCTATCTTTATTGATCTGATGAGGCTACTGTGTTATATTCTGTTTTTGGGAATGAATGAGCTAATGCTTTAACCTTAAATTGATCTAGATCAAGATCAGCAGCTTCTTTAACTTTAGAAGCTCTCTCTGTAGCTGGTCAATTTTTCTTTTCTCCTTCGTGGCTTGCATATGCTAGGGGTGTCTCATTAAAGACTACATTTCTACTTATAGTAGTTTTATTGTTTGAACCATGCTTTACACAGAGTGTATAGCCTTTAATCCTTTCAGTTTCTTTCCAGTCTGTTTTTTGATCAATAACTTCCATTCTTTAAACTTGTCAAAACAATCATCTTCAGTTTTAAGTAAGAATACCCATACCTTTCTTGAGTAGTCATCAAGGATTTATAAGAAATGTTTCCATCCTTCAAGCATTGGAATCCTTTCAGGCCTCCAAAGATCAGTCCTTTCAGGCCTCCAAAGATCAGAGTGCATATAATCAAGCACGTCCTTGTATGTATACTCTGTAGGAGCTGCAAATTTAAGTCTATGCTGCTTACCAATGACACATTCCTAACAAAACTCCAAGTGAGATACTTTGTCCTTTCCCAGCGATCCCTGGTTGGTTAACACCTGCGGTCATTTCTTAAAAATAAGGCAAAGTCTCTTGTGACAAAGCAGAGCAATATTCTGCTCATTTTTAGTTGCAACAGCAACATCTCTGGTAATTACCTTCCTTGTTGAGCATACAAACCATTTTGCTTCACTCATTTGAGTATAACTAGTGATTCTTCTATGACTTTAAGGATACCATGTTCAACCCTAGACACATAGCCATTTTCATCTAGAGAAACAAAAAAAATAAAATAAAATTTCTCTTTAATTAGGGAATATACCTCACATCTGTAAGTATCTTTGTTGAACCATCATCAAGCTTGAAACTTATGTAACCAATCCCTTTGATATCAAAAGAATGATCATCTTCCATGATCACCGTCCATAGATTACTTCTTTAAAGTTCCTAAGTCATTCATTCTTGGGAGACAAATGAAAGCTACAGGCAAAATCCAGAATCCACTCCTTTATGCTTCTCGATGTAGTTACTACCAATACATCTCCCTCTTCGAGAGACTTTGTTACAACTGCCGTATCTCCTTCATTTTTCTGTTGTTCTTGTTGTTTTTTCTTCAATTACCTACAAAACCTTTTGAAATGACTAACTTTTCTATAGTAACAGCAGTTTTTTCCAGCCTTTCTTGATTTTTGTGTTTAGTTGAATCCTTCCCTTGAAAATTTTGTCTATTTTCAGGTCTTCCTCTAATTATTAAGGCTTCATTCTTACTTTTAAAGCTTCCAACCCCTTATTCTACGTCAGTTCATGCTCCTTTTGATCTTATGAGTGACTCCAGCTCCTCTGTTGACAAGGTATCCTTGCCATACCTTATGGTATCTCTTGAATGGTTATATGCAAGAGATACCGAGTTTAACAAGATCACAATATGATTTTTATCATTAATCTTTTCTCTAACATCCTCCAAATCAATCATTATCTTGAAGAACTCATCAAGATTCTCATCAAGACTCTATTTCCATTCATCTTGAATCCAAAAAAGCTTTATTTTTTTTTTCTGAGATAAATTCTGTTAGTGAGTGATTTTGTCATATATAGGCTTTCAAGCTTATTCCAGACCCCAGCTGCAGTTTTCTCTTTTGACACTTGCCTCATCAGAATATCACTCAAACACACAATGATTGTGGCTGCAAGCTTTTGCCAGGATATCTTCTTTCTTTGCTGCAGACATGGCGTCTGGCAGTTTACTCTTACGAGCACATGTTGGAGCCACCTTTTGTTGACAAGAATGGCCCTCTTCCTTTGACACCATATCAAAAAATCTCCTTTACCATTAAAGCGCTTCATCTCAAACTTGATTATCCATATCATGGAACTTTCTTGGAAAGAACCTTTTGATGGATCATTAATAGGCTCTAATACCAATTGTTGAATATAACTTCTATTTTAATCTTTTATAAACTCAATCTTTTACTTCTCTTGATTCTTATAAGGTAAACAATAAGTGATTCAAGTAAATAAAGAACTTAGATTAACCACTATCTTAAGTTGGACTTTACAGATACATCAAGAATGAATCCAACACAAGACACTAGTAACTAAAGACACTTAATCTTCCTATGCAATTGATGAAACTCTATAATAAAGATAAACAATTTCATCAATTATAAGGCTATAATTCTTTAGTTACAATTAAAGGCTACTACTTCTTAAAAGACTCGGGTATAAAACTTTCAGTAGTAACAGGGCTGAAAAATACAGAGGCTTTATATACTGCCTCTTCTGTTGACATGATCAATAGATTTAGCCACTTGTGCAACAAGCTTATGACTTGGATGATAATCGTTCATTCAAGTCACCTTCTAAGTCTTTGTTGACTCAGCTATTCGATTCAGAAGTCACATCATTAGAAGTCTTTGCTGTCATTTTTAGCTGGATCATCTTTTTCTTCAACAAACTGCCTCTTCATTCAGTAAAATTGACTTAGAGCATCTTTAATCTTTCATTAATTCTACATCATCCAATACCAGTCCCAATAATCTTCAAATACCTACGTATTTTTCCAAGAGAAAGAGGTTTTGTGGCCATATCAGAGGGGTTATCATCAGTGGCAGCCTTCTCAGCAGCATGAGTCCTTCTTCTACTTTTTCTCTCATAAAATGATACTTCACATCAAGATGTTTGGTGCATCCAAGGTAGGCTAGATTCTTGCAGAGATGGATTGTAGATTGGGTGTTTAACAACACAGTAATGGGACCTCTGTAGAACCGCAGTTCACTTAGCAGCCCAAGCAACCAGATAGCTTCCTTAAAACCTTTTGTAATTGCTATGTACCCTGCCTTAGTGCTGGATAAAGTGACAATAGCTTGAAATTGAGCTTTCCAGCTCATACAACATCCTTGAAACATGAAAATATAAGCAAAAAGAGATCTTTTTTTTTTTTGTCTCTATCTCCTACAAAATCAAAGTTTACATAACCTTTCAATCCTATATGAGTTAAATCTTTCTTTCATAAGCTAACCCAAGCTTCTTTATTCCACTTATATGAGTTAAATCTTTCTTTCATAAGCTAACCCAAGCTTCTTTATTCCATTTAAGGACCTTAATCACTTCATTGCCTGCCAATGATCTTAGCTGGAATTGGCCATGTATCTACTCAGCAGACTGATTGCATATGACAAATAAGCTCTACTGTAGGCCATGGTGTGCATGATATTCCTTATTGCATTTCAATAAGCAGTGTTTATCATGTTTAACTTTTTTTTTTTTCAATAATTGGACAACTTTAAGTAGAAAATTTGGAATGATTTCCAAGTGGAATACTTACTGATTGTATTTGTAGCATCTTTCTAGGGACATAATACTCTTGGGATAACATGAGCTTGCATTTGCTTTTATCTCTTTTGATTTCCATTCCTAATATCTTTTTTGCAAGCCTTAAATCTTTTATTTCAAATTCTTCACTCAACATCTTGTTTAATGAGGCTCTCTTGTGCATGCTACTATTGGTATCATCTACATGCAACATCAAGAACACATCTTCTTTACAGCCCACATCTTTGTGATAGAGGCAAGCATTGTAACCACTCATGGTGAAGCCATCTCGAAGTACAAAGGTATCAAACCTCTTGCACCATTACCTAGGAGATTATTTTAAACCATATAGTGACTTTTTTAGCAAGCACACCTGATGTTCTCTGCCCTTTCCTTCAAATCTCTCTAGTTGTTTCATATAGATCTTTTTCCATAATTCTCTATGGAGAAAAGCAATCTTCTCATCCATTTGTTCAAGCTCCTAATCTTCTATAGCTATCTTTGCCAAGATGGTTTGAATTGTCTTATACAAAAAATTTATGCATAATTAATCCTTTCCATTGGGGTGAACCCTTTTGCAACTAGTGAATTTCTCAGTTGTAACTTCTAGACGACCATCTTTGAGCTTGAATACCCTTTCAAAATCCACCACCCTTTGATTTAAAGCTCTTTCAACAAGCTTCCATATCTTGTTGGCATAGAAAGCGCACATTTCCTCTTACGTTGCCTTAAACCAATTTACTGCTTGATGACTAAAATAGCTTCTTTATAGTTTTTTGGCTCCATACTCTGCATCTAGTTTACTGTGTGAAGGGCATAGGCTATCAACTCTCTATCAACTAAATTAGAACTAGGATCTTCAAGTAGATATCTTCCTGATGGTTTGATACTTCTTCTAGACCAATTCCTTGCCAATTGACAGATCCTTTAATGTAAATAATGCTCATCTTCATCATCTAAACTAGGTTGTCTTTATTGATTGGATGAGGCTGTTGTGTTATATTCTATTTCTGGTGATGAATGAGCTGATCCTGTAGGCCTAAATTAATCTAGGTTAATATCAGCAGCTTCTTTAACTTTAGAAGCTCTCTCTATAGCTGGTTCATTTTGCTTTTCTCCTTCTTAGCTTGCATATGTTAGGGATGCCTCATTAAAGATCACCTCTCTGCTTGAAACAATTTTACTATTTGAATAAATGCTTTACATAGATTCTACAACCTTTAATTCCTTTAGGATAGCCAAGAAAAATACCTTTAATTACCCCCGGATCAAGCTTGCCTTCCCTTTGGTGTGCATAGGCTGCACATCCAAAAACTCTCAAGTGATGTAGGCTACAAGGCTTCCCTGACCACTTTTCTTCAGGTGTTCTAAGATCAAGAGCCTTTGAAGACACTTGTTGATCAGATAGACAGTAGTTGTAGCTGCCTCTCCCCAAAACTTTTGCTAAGTCCCGATGTAAACGAATGCATCTTACCCTCTCTATTATAGTCCTGTTCATTCTCTCAGTAACACCATTTTGTTGAGGAGTCTTCTTGACAGTCTTATCCCTTAGGATTCCTTATTCAGCAAAATTTTTTTTTGAATGTAGAGTTACAAAATTCTAAACCATTATTAGTATGCAATACTTTCGGTTTCTTTCCATTTTGGTTTTCCATCTATAACTTTCATTCTTTAAACTTGTCAAAACAATCATCTTTAGTTTGAAGCAACAATAGCCATAGCTTTCTTGAGTAGTCATCAAGGACTGAGAGGAAGTATTTGCATCCTCCAAGTGTGGGAATCCTTTTAGGCCCCCAAAGATCATAGTGCACCTAATCAAGCACACCCTTGGACGTACATTCTGCAGCAGCTGCATATTTTCATCTTTCCTTTGTCACTTCAAGTTTAATAAACTGGTGCTTAAAAGATCCACAGAATTGGTAGTTGGGTTGAAAATTTTAAATATTGATTTTGGTTCATGAGAATTTATATTGAAAGAGGTGTGTTTCGACATTGAAAAAACAAGTGACTTTTTACTTGGTTCATCAAATAGAGATACAGTAATGAAGTAATTAATAGAGGATGATGGCTAGAAGTTTCTCAGA
Organism: Moringa oleifera; assembly: GCA_021397835.1. Taxonomy (NCBI): domain Eukaryota; kingdom Viridiplantae; phylum Streptophyta; class Magnoliopsida; order Brassicales; family Moringaceae; genus Moringa; species Moringa oleifera. Next base: position 1,826,420 of record JAJFZO010000065.1, read on the forward strand.
GAAAAGAAAGTTTGAATTGACAGTTTTGTTTCATGTTTGCAATTTGGAATTATTGTCATTGACAATTGCAATATGAACATGGTTCTTTGTTATATGGTGTTTGTTAGATCTCAGAATAAATACGGGAAAGTGGTGGGTCACTTCCAAGCATGGCTCATTTAATAACCTTGATGCTTATTGTCATGTGGTTGTACCCTTGTGAGTTGTATGCAATTTGTTCACGAACTTAATTATTATTCTCTTAGGTATTGGAAGTTGCTTATTCTGGTGCACCCTCATCATTAATCTTACCAAGTATTTATTTTATTAAATAAGGCTTTTAAAGAATTACAAGATCCAAATAAGGTGAGTTTCATCAACGATATTTTAAATTTGAGGCTAAAGATGGTTTCTTTGTTGTCAATCTCATCATTTATAATTGATTTTCTTGTCTGAGTCAGATTTACCATGATTGTATACTTATATTTTTTTCTTCACTCTATCTTTGGTCTTTTCTTTAGTAGTGTGATGTTGACATTGGGACTTAAGTATGGTAAAATATTGCTAAAAATTTTTCTACCACAATCTTCTATTTGGGACTGTTCGTGTTGAAACATATAAGTTTGGATTACCCATTCTGATACCAGAGATAATAGTTGGCATCGCACTGTCAGTAAGTGCCACTATCATTGACAATCTGACCTATATGCATATATTAAATAATAACAAAAGACATTTTTGTCTCACTAAATGGAATAATGTCATTGTTACAAAGATAATTCGGATTCCTATCTAAAGGCTTATGAGGATATGTTGGCTGACTAAGTATCTACATGCATTTTATAGATGTAAATGATATTTTTCATCACTAAATAATTCATTTTACATAACATCTAACATCTATGCTACATTTAAATGTCTATGCTAGATACGGAAAAGGCATCATGAAGTAGTATATGAAGGTGGTTGAAAAAGTAAGCCTCCAGGTTGAAAATCTTCTCTCTATCGCATCAACTTTCATTAATCAGTTATTGTAAATGCTTCCCCTGTCTAATAAATCATGAACTTATATATACAAGACCTTTTGATGCTATAAACCCTTGCGACTAAGAAATGTGTTTAATTGGATTACCATTTACAATTAGAACACATCTTATGTTTACTCATAACTTGTCAAAAGTGCTAGAGTTTTATTCTTTCTTTTGACATTTGTGGAGCTGAAGATCCACCTAAGACCAATAAAATATTTAGACACAGGCTTACTGAACTTGATATATATTATTTTTTCTTTTCTTAGCTTGACTAGTCTAAACTCTAAAGTTTGCCTGAAATTGCTAAAATATTATACTATGTAACAGTAACATGTCATATTGTCATGCATTGTTGTTTGAATTTGAGTGTTTTTATGACATTACTATTAACACTAAAGATGCATTTTTCATTGGGGGTAGGAGGAGAATTAAGTTAAAGTTGCAGGTACTTACAGGTAAAAATTTGTTTGATCTTCAGAAATTATTTCAATGTGCAATTTTGCAATTAGCATGGCTTAACATCAATGAAAATGTAACTTCCATTGCAAACTACCCTTAAGTTTTTTAGATTATTCCATTGCTCATGATTTTGTGCATTAATGATCTCATAAAGTCACAGTAGTTTTGTTTTTATGATAAATTTTCTAGTATTAGGTATATGTAGCAAAATGGAGAAGATTGTAGGGTAAACCATCTTGTGTTATCATAGAAGGCTTGATTTAGGGTTAATCATAATGTTCTAAGCTTTATGACAATAGTATTTTTGAACCTGTGAAACTTTTAGATTACTTAGTATTATTTCATATTCATTCGAGGTTCTCAGTACATAACTTGCTAAAGCGCTTCTTGATTTAGAATATGAGAAGTTAATGCTATGGCACACATATCAATAGAGTGTAATAATGAATTGTTAACGGATATTGAAGTTAAAGTGGCAGCAAAAAAGGATGAATGGATGAAAACACTACCTTCTGAAAGGAAAGTAATACCCTCAATTCTGGATACTCTCTTGTTACAATGGTTACTTATTCCATAGTTATAGGATCCTTCAATACGGAACACATTTTCACTTAGGAATGAGGGTGTCGGTCCTGCACCTCTACCTCCACCTCCACTGTAGCATGAGGAATATCGTGTTGTTTGGACATAAATTCTTAATCACATGAGATAAACTAGACCCTTCACGAAATTGGACAAGACTTTGGCACAGACCTCTTAAGTGAGAAAGTCCTAGAGTTGAATCGCTAAACATCTGTAAGAGTAAATGTTCACTTAAAACTTTTCATTAGTATCTTAAGATTGTTAGCTATTTTGAACTCTTGGTTTATCTTATTTATAGCTTGGTATGACCATGCATTTAACAACATTAAGTAAGAGCTATAAAAAAGGGCATGGTGATACTAGTGTTTGGACCGATACATCTTCACGCAGAGCCCAAAAAGCAAAGATGAACTAAGATTCTCTGTTTTGAAATATTTGGATGATCTATTGCTTCGTTATTCCCATTAGTCATTTATTTCCTATTATTATAATATGAATTAATGCTTTATGCAGCTACCTGGAAGCCTATAATAAGGCTTCAGCACTTGGTTCAAATGAAGAGGAAAATAGAAGTTCAGATGTGGATTTGGTAGACAGATACAACAAAGCAAAACGATCGAAGATATTGGTAAAAAAGCAACACGAAAAGGCTACAAGCAGTTCAAAAAAAAGAGAAAATCCAAACAGCCAAAAAAGCAAGAAGTTTGGGAAGGGAAGCATCCATAGAAACCGTTGGATCATGAGAAGGACCTGGTTGCAGGGATGCAAAGCATAAAATTTGATGTAGATAACATTGTTGAAGGCTTGAGTTCCATGTTTTCTTTGGGAAATTTTAAAAGAACATCCTTTAGGTCTTTTTATAGATTTTGGTATTTATATTTTTGAAGTATGCCCAATTTAGATTACAGAGTTGATTTCCATGTCTGTTGCTTATTCACTTGATATAAAGAGGGGCCTTGGGTTACCAGTGCGATTTACAAAGTAGCAGCCATGGGTAACCAATTTCATTCACCTCTTGAAGGAAAAGAATACACATTTATAAGGTATACTTCCCAACATAAAGGACTCTTGTGTCTTAACCAATCTAATGGTCGTATCTATATTTCTCGTTATGCTTGCATTTATGAACTCTCTGTTTTCTTTATCTTCTACAGTTAACATTTTCTCTCATTCTTCTGCTGTCCCTACCATTCCACTACTTGTCCTCACCCCACAACTCCACCACCACTTATTCCTTTTTCTCCCCAAATAATACTTCTCCTCTTTTGTTTAGTTTGGTTCTACCTCATTTTCATCCCATGTCTCATTAACACCATTTCTCTTCCTACACCCTCTTCTCCCATTGAGCCTTCACTACCCCATTCCACATTGATATTTTACGTGTCCATTATAATGCTCCACCATCCCTTACTGTTGATGATCATCCAATGATTACTTAATCTAAAGCAAGTATTGTTAGAGTAAAGCAATTGATGGAAAGCCAAGTTTTATGATTAGTTAAGGATTAGTTTGGTGTGATCTCACTATATAAAGCTTGTACTAATCATTCTTTTGCAATAAGGACAGTCACAGAGGCTCTCTGCCTAATACTCGAGTAAGGAAAAATGTTTCTCTTATACGCATTTACTATGGATTTGAAGGTATTATTTTTTAGATTTTTGTCTCGCTTTCTTACCATGCTAGATACATGCCTTGATACATTTATCTAATAGTTCAGGTGACAAATAGGGAGCTCTTGAATTCCTAAAGTTGATTTTCAGAGCACTCTGCCTCTACTGGAACCGTCAAACTCAGGATCTACACATAGATTGGATTCTTTTTAGTGGCAGATCTCCAACTTTTGTTTTGTGTGAAGTGGTGAATGATAACATTGACGGATTTTATCTGTCCTCACACTATCCCATGTTTTCTGAGTTTATGCTTCCGCATACTGTGAGAATGCTTAAACCACTAAGTCGCATACAAGAGGAAGATTGACATGCCAGTTATTTAAAACTTATTTATCTTCTTGAGGGTTTTTAATCATGTTGCTTGGAGTTGTTGTTATTATTATTGGTGCTGTTTCTACGAACGTAGCTACTTCAAGCATGTGCTATTTTTGTTACAAGGATCTTTAGTATGGATGAAGGTTTCCTTTCACTGGACAACAAAAGAAAAATGAAACAAAAGAGGATAGACAAGTTTTTCTGGTCTTGATTCTAAGTCAACTCTGGCTTATCTAGATTTAATTAATGTGGCTAGTCCCCGGAAGGATAATATATGAAGAAGAAACTATGGGGTTTGCCTTTGATATGTTTAAAATTTGATTTCTGAAATGAAAGACCAGCCTATGACAATTGATTGTTGGCTGGATGATCATGTTGAGCACGAAATATTTATGAAGTTGGATGTTGCAGATCCAAGAACAGGTATTATAAGTACACACAGAGCAAAATGTTGGGTTGTGTGGGTCAGTTGAGAGATGGTTATGGCTATAATAAGACAATGATTGTATTGTTTCTTAAGAAAGCCTACATCAGTTTTGGTTGGTGCTTAGCTCTTCAAGAACCACTTGACCTTTCATAGAGCGACAAATAATTAAACACTAATTAGGTCCAGAAGGAAATGAATGAATGAATGAATTATTTATTTATTTTTACCAATAAGAATTGCATCAAGTGTTTTAAGAGTTGTCAATATATAATAGTTTAGTAAAATATAAAAATGAAAATAATAATAATTATCACTTATTTAAATTAATATAATAAATTATAAAAATATTTTTAAATTTTCTTATTAAATCAAGTTAGAAGAAGATTTTTATCTAATTTTAAAATAAGTGGACGGTTTTAATGGGATCAAACATGCATTAATGGGCGTATTAGGTACTCACAGTGATGGAGGCAATATGTCCTAGTCTGGCCTGGTGAGCTGTGTCGAGGGGTCGCTCCCTAGGCATTTTCAGTTCACCAACAAATAGCTCAAACTCATTAAGCATTTTCCATTTCTTTTCTAGAATGCTTAATATCTCGTTTACATCTTTTATGCGAAAATCTTCGATTTTCATAAGGTCTCCTTTAATCTTATTTAAAAGGTCCAATAATGTACGTCTATTGGACTTTTTGAGACAATTATAGATTTTGGGAGGCAATTCTGATTGGTCAATAAAAACATATTGAAATGCTATTTCTTTTCTCTTTTTTCTTAATTTAGTCTATTTATCATGAAAAGGAAAAAAAGGTAAAATAACCTTGTATTAATTGTTCTCTAAATAGAACTTTTGTTCTTTCGCATGTAGAAGAGAAATAAATAAACTAATCAAATTTTGGGAGGCTTCATGAAGTGTTTCTTTAAAAGTTAAACTTCAATTTGTCCATATTTTTTGAAAAAGTATCTCTTGTTTTTCATTCCCAATTCTATAAGAATGAATACTATGATTCGCCTTTTGAATAGGCATGAATACAACATCTATAGGATAACTTCCGTCTTGAAAGTTATTTCGCATTTTTATACCATATCCTCGATTTCTCTTGATATGTAATTCAATACACAAATCAATTGGTTCTGTTAGGCTAGCTATATGCTGTGTATTATCAACAATTTCCACAGAGGATGGTAAAATGATGTCTTGAGCTGTTACATATCCAGGACCTTTGACATAGATAAACGAGTCGCGAGTTCCATATAAATTACTTCTTAATAATATCTCTTTCAAATTCATTAAAATTTCATGTACTGATTCTTGAATACCTATTATGGTAAAATATTCATGTGGTATTTTCTCATATTTTGCATATGTAATACATGTTCCTTTTATTTCTTTAAGCAAAGCTCTTCGCATAGTGTATGAAACTTAATAGTATACCACTTCTACGAATAGCTCGTAATACTGCATCTCTTTTGAGCCCAGGACCCTTTGTCATGACTTCGACTTCTTGCATACCTTGATCCATTACTGCTCTAATAGCATTTCCCGTTGCGGTTTAAGCCATAAAAGGCATCCCTCTTCTTGTACCTATGAATCCATAAGTACCGACAGAGGACCAAGAAATCACTCGATCCTGTATATCTATAATAGTCACAATGGTATTGTTGAAACTTGCTTGAACATGAATACTTCCCTTTGGTATTCTACGTGCATTTTTATGTAAACCACTACATCCATTCTTACATGAACCAACTCTTGGTATAGGCTTTGCCATATTTTATCATTTCATAAAGATAAGTTAGAGATATATGGATATATCCATTTCATGTCAAAATGGATCCTTTTTTTTTCTTTTTATTTGTTCATCGGTTCTTTAAAGGAAGTCCCTTTTAGAAAGATTATCCTTATCTTTGCTTATGTCTCGAGTTGGAATAAATTACTATAATTCGTCCCCTCCTATGGATTAGGCGACACTTTTCATAAATTTTATGAATAGAAGCCCTTATTTTCATAGTTGTTATTTCTTAACTTATTCTAAATCCACTTATTGGAAGAAAATAAGTTTCTTAAAAAGTGAATTATATCCTCATAAAAGGAATGTTGAAGTTGAAAAAACTATCTAATCATCTGAATTCTTGTTATGAAGACTATAAATTATATGCCCCGTAGTTTAATCACAAGGACTTACTTCAGTTTTTATTTTACTTTATTTTCCCGTAGTATACGTATAAAACTGTCAGATCCTGCCTAAAAGATAACCTAGAATCAGATCTTCATTAAACTCGGAGCATGCCATTGGGAAGTGATTCAGTAATTAAACCTTCACCTTTTTGTTTTTTTATTCTAGGTAAAACTATCAATAAATATCAAGGGAGTGATATTAGACAACCCATCCTTTTTTTTTCATAAATAAAAAGTTCCAAATACAATTCAGATGTCAAAAAGACTACCGTATAAAACACAAGATTTGTCCTCGATTCCTTTTGTCAAGCCTCTCGGTCTGTCATTATACCTCTAGAAGTAGAAAGGGTTACAATCCCCATCCTGCCTAAAATTCTTAAAATTCATTGATAGTTAGAATAGATTCGTAGACAAGGTCGACTGATCCATTTTAAATTAAAATAGTTCTATATGGCTCTTTCTTATTTCGTCTATGTTGTAGGGTTAAAATAAAATAAAATTCTTGTTTTCCCAATGTTTCCTTATGTTTTTTATAAAACCTCTCATAAAAGTATTTTAACAATGTTTTCGGTGATGTTAGTAGATGTTATTTGAAGTGTTTCTTTTCTATTCATCTCAACATTTCGTATAAAGGTTATTATATCAACAATAGTGTCCCTACCCATGATAAACTAAAATTATTCTTGCTCCTGAATTTTGATATAATTAACATGTTATTTTTTATATTTATCTATATTTTCTTTTTATATTTACATTTATATATATTATATATAAATTATATTAAATTAATATATTAATTTAATTTTTCTATAAGTATTATCTACAATTATATAATAATTATATTAAGGATATATACGTGAAGGGTAGATGCGTGAGACACAATCTACTAATTAATCTATTTGATTTATATCCTGTAACTATATTCTGGTCTCATCTTATAACATCTTAGGAGCTAATGAAACTATTTTAGTAAAATTTAACTGTCTCAAGTCATGGGGGATCGCACCAAAAACTCGAGTTCCTTTTGGATTTCCTTCTTGATCAATGACAACTACGGCATTGTCATCATATCGTATTATCATCCCATTGTTACGTTTGAGTTTTTTACAAGTACGTACAATCAAAGCTTTGATCACCTATGATCTTTCTAGAGGCATATTTGGTACTGCTTCCTTGATTACAACAACAATAACGTCACCAATATGAGCGTATTGGCGATTATTAGCTCCTATGATTCGATTACACATCAATTCTTGGGTGCCACTATTGTCTGCTACATTCAAATGGGTCTGAGGTTGAATCATATCATTTATTTTTAATCTGTTCTTTGGATGAAGTAAAAAAAAAAAAGAAATATTATTTGTCAAAAAAAAAAGAAAACCTATAATTTTTTTAATCCTTAAGACGTCTTTCTTTTGTGATTCTACATTTTTATTCTGAAATGATGAATTAAGGTTTTATAAGCATTTTGGACACTGCTATTAAAATAGCCCTTCTGGCTATATTTTCGGCTACTCCACCCATTTCATAAAGTATTCTACCTAGTTTAACAATAGCTACCCAAAATTCGGGAGATCTTTTCCCCGAACCCATTTGTGTTTTCTTAGGTCTTATTGCAAAGTCCTAAAGCATGGAACCCCAAAAAAAGGCTGGCCCAACTTAAATGGGATATGATAGCTTTCTTATGGTCTAACATTCTTGCCAATACATTATCTTCATTCTATTCCAGATTGTAATCTCTAACAAAACATATAGCTCCATGAGCAAAAGCTCCTGCCATGATGAATCCTGTGATGTATTGATGATGGGTATACAATGCAGCTTGAGTAATAAAGTCTTATGCTATGAATGCATAAGTAGGTAAAGAATACATTTGTTGAGCTATTAAGGAAGCAATAACCCCTAAAGAGGTTAGAGCAAGGCCTAATTGAAAATGAATCGAATTATTGATTGCGTCATAAAGACCCTTATGCCCATGCTTCAATCATCCTCCTAGAGGAATATGCACTTCTAAAAGATCTTTTATTATTGTGCTCAATTCCAAAGTTAGTTCTATACATATGATCCGCAACGAGAAAAATAAATGCAATAGCTAAATGATGATGAGTAATATCGATCAGCCATAAACTTTGTGTTTATGCATGGAATCCCCCAAGAAGGGTTAGAATGGCAGTTCCTGATCCTTGGGAGGTACTAAATAAATGACTACTTGAATCGGGGTTTAAAGCCTAGAGATTCCATTGACCTATAAAAAGTGGACCTAACCCTTAGGGATGCGGTAATACTTTTAAAAAATTATTCCATTAAATATATTTCCCCCGGGATCTAGGAATTACGATATGGACTAAATACCCTATCGAAGCCAAGGAACTTACCTCGAAAAGTCCTGATACATGATGATTGAGACAAGATTCAGCATTTTTAAACCACGAAACGCTCGATTTCCATTTCGATTATAGGTGTAACCATCCACTATTAAGGATATGGTAGAAAGAAGTAACAGAAAAAGAGCTCCAATATAAAGTTCTTCATTAATACGTAAACTGATTGTATACCACCACTGATAAACACCAAAATAAGTGATATTCACTGGACCAAGAGCATCCCTTAAGTAAAAGCTTCCACAGCTGGTTGACCAAAATGAGGATCCCAAATTGCATGAGCAATCGGTCTTACATGTAAAGAGTTCTATGCCCATGTCTCAAAATTTTCTTGCCAAGCTACATGAAAAATATTTTTAAAAGTCCATAGAAAAACTATTGCTAATTGCTCGAAGTGAGAAGTAAAAATATTCTAATGAAGACATTGCTCAGTAATATCATCATGACTCTCGAAGTCATGTGTGGTAGCAATACCAAACCAAATACGATGAGTAGTAGGGTCTTGTGCTAAGCCTTGGCTAAACCTTGAAAATCTTAATGCCATAATGCCTTTTAAATCCTCCTAGCCATTATCTTACTGTAATAATTCTTGCTAAGAAGAACGCTTATGTTATGGCAATTCCACCCAGAAGGTAATGGGTTACTCCTACAGCACGTCCTTATATAATGCTCAAGGCTCTTGGTTAAGTAGCATGAGCAACTTTTAATTTATTATGAGCCCAAACAATGGATTTAATAAGTTCTTGGGAATAACCACACCCATTAAATAGAAACATTAAACTAAAAACCCATACAAAATGAGCACTTAGGAAAAAAAGACCATATGCAGATAATGAAGAACCATAAGACTGAATTACCTGGGATGCTTATAGTTATAAGAAATCGCGGAGCCACCCATTAATAATAATAGAACTCTACACAAAGTTTCCTCCCATAATGAGTTGCCCCCCTTGATCACTTATACTACCCCAAATATCTAATTGCATTTTTCAACTGAAATGAAATACTACTACTGAAATTGCATTGTACATCTAGAATAGTCTTAAGAAGACATGATCCACAGCGGATATTTAAGATGTCCTCCCTCTTTCGGGCCCATCACAAGGGAAATGAAAACTAAGATTTGCTTTATCCAATATCAAATGCGAGCTACGAGCAAATAGAACACCTTTCAAGAGCATCACTACCGTCACATGAATCATAAATGCATGAATGTGATGTAAAAATCTGTGGTTCTTAATGGAATAGGTAACAAAGTAACTTTGCCACCCACTGCTACTAAATCACCACGCCTTCAAGTCAAATTGGTGCTCGTTGTTTCACCAGGGGCTGTTGCACCAGGCGCCAAAGCATGGGCATTTTGTATCCATTGAGCAAAGACTAGTTGTAATTGTATAGTATATCTGAAAACATATCTTATGGATGCCTTAAAGCATTCATGCTATCATTATTAATATACAAACCAAAACTATGAAAGCCTAGAAATATACATACCAATTGAGATGTGATATGATTGCATCACGATGCCTAAGGACATGATTTAATAGATCATTGTATCAATTAATTAGATCATAGTCTCTCACCATAAAAATGGTTACATGCACAACAGCACCAACTATGAGAAATCCACCAATCACTTGTGATGTGTGAACAATGACAGTTGTGTACCATAGTCAGTAGCTTGATATGGATAAGGGGCATGGAATATATATGGTGAGTTACAACAATGGTTAAAGAGTATAACATAGCTAGGTTAAGAGATAATTGAGCATGCCATGATATTGTTAGGACTTCATATAGTCCTTTATGGCCTTGACCTGTAAATGGACCTTTATGTGCCTCTCAAAAATATCTTTTAGACCATGACCAATACCCCAGTTGGTCCTATACATGTGACCTGCTATCATGAAAAGAATCGCAATAGCTAAATAATGGTGTGCAATACTGGTCAGCCATAGACCCTCAATCATCGGATCTAATCCTCCATGAAAAGTAAGAAATTTTGCATATTTTGACCAATTCAAGGTAAGAAAAAAAAGGGTTGCTCCTTCAGCAAAACTTGGATAAATTTGAGCCAAAAGATCCCAATTCAAGATAAATTCATGAGGAAGTGGGATTTCTTTAGGATTTACTCCAACATTTAGAAATTGGTTAATCAATAAAGATACATGTATTTGATGTCCCACTCAAGAAAGGGACCCAAGTCTTAAAAGCCCCGCTAAATGGTGATTCAACATAGATTCTACATCTTGGAACCAAGCCAATTTTAGAGCTGCTTTGTGATAATGAAACTAACCAACAAAAAGTATTAAGGCTGCAAAGACCAATGCACCATTTGCGATACAATAGAGTTGTAATTCACTAGTTATTCCAAATGCTTGCCAAATCTAAAAAACACCATAGGTTATTTGTATCCCTCGGAACCCCCTGCCCCGCCCACATTGCCATTCAAGATTTCTTAGCCCACTATTAGCCAAACCACTTGGGCATTAGGTCCAATATGAGTAGGATCACTTAGCTATGCTTCATAATTGGAAAAATGAGCACCATGGAAATACATGCCACTCAGCCAAAGAAAGATGATGGAGAGTTACTCGAAATGAGCACTAAATACCTTTCAAGAGATCTTCTACAAATCATTGGTGTGGCTATTGAAATCGTGAGCATTAGCATGTAGGTTCCAGATCTAAGTGGTAATATCAGGTCCCTTAGCTATTGTTCTTGAGAAATGACCCGGTTTGCCCCATTCCTCGAAAAAAGTTTTTATGTGATCCCTATCTACTAAAATTTTTACTTTTGATTCCAACGTACGAATAATCATTAAGCCCTCCTATTTTCAAACAACACATATAAAGAGACATTGCACGTTTTTCAGGTCTTCCTTTTTTTGTTGTTAATAAATAAAAAGTTACAAGTATTATGTCATTAAATTGATTAAAAAAAAGGAAATTAAGACATTGCACATTTTAGAGGTTTGGAATTCCTCCTTTTTGTTATAAAAGAGGTTTTATATCACCTATGTGACCAACACTCAAAGTTCAACATCCTATTACCAAGCTGGAAATAAAGCTCATAATACCCATTGAGTTTTACTACACATCCCTTATTTAGAAAGCCCAAATCACTTGTTAGACTCAAATTAGGTAAATCTATGGTTAGTTTTAACTTAAAAATACATAAATACAATTTAAAAAGATGGAATGAAATTGAGCAAATGTCTTCAATGCCTTTGTTTGGTGGCCACACATGGGTCACATCTTGTTAGCCTTTCATGTGATAGGGCACTTGTAAACAAAAGCAAATAGGCCATAAAAGCTCAGCAGTCTATGAAATTAGTTGCTAAAATTGAGTTGGAGAATGTGCAATGAGGCCTTGATTAGGTTCCACGAGCATGACTAATCAAATAATCGAGCCATGATATTTTATGTTTTTGTAGGCATGACACGCCCATGGTCTTATCTTAGGGAATTATCAAATTTAGATTTTAACCCTTTGCATTGTTGTTAGTAGTTTTTTTTTTTAATGTATCAAAAAATTTTGTTGAAGTGATAAAAAATATTAATTTCAAATAATTTAATAAAATTATTTATTTATTTTTATGTTAATATAATAAATTATAAATATTATGTTTAATATTTTTGTTTAAAACTTAACATCAATTCAAATTAGTAGAAAATCTGTATGCTATTATGTAGGTTTGATTAGGTGATGTGGTTTGAGACACCTATGACATCATAATGATAGTTGAAATGGAGCTCATGGGCTAGCATGAATCATCTTAAGTCATCTTATGGATCTAGTGGTCCAAACTTAAAGTCCAAACTCTCCACCATTATTAAATCCTTGATTATATTCTTTAAGGGAAGATTTGGCTCTTCAATCAATTTAAATCTTTCAAATAATCTAATAATCATTACCTTTTAGTGTCATCACCGTTCATTTTTTTTACATGTACTCTTTCAACTTGATTGAAAGATAATTTACAGATCATCTACGAGAAAAAACTCCATTATATGTCCACGTGTACCTATTTTAATGGTGATCGACAATGTAAAGCTTTCCTTTGGATCCACTTGTACCCATTTTGTATAACTAATGATAATTTAACGAATCAATTTAAATCAAAAGCTTACTTCTGTTCTCATGTACCCATTCTCAACATCATAATTTAACAAATCATATTGTCAAATTATTTCAAAAAAACTCTTTAAAATGGATTATATTAAGTGATGATAATTTTATTGTTTTATTTTATTTAATATAGATATTATTGATACTGAAAACATTTCTTATAGTTTTAAAACAATCAAAATCATAAATCTAATTATTATTATAATTTTTAAATAATATGAAATCTTAAGATTAAATTTTTTCAATCCCTTAAAAACTTAAAAGTACATATTTGTTTAAAAAAACTCTAAACTATACATGCTTTTTTAATTTAAATTTAATATATCAATTGAATCAATTATATATTAAATTTTTTATTTAATTTAAATTAAAATTCGATTTAAATGACTAAAAATATTAAAAATATTTTTTAAAAAAATTATCTCAAATAACTCAAAGCTCTTGCTTACATCAAATTAGGATTCATACAACAGTTACCAAACTGTGATATTAAAGCAACAACAGGATCATTAAGGTTATGTACAACTTATATTTTGGACTAAATGGAGACATTAATAAATTTTACATAATGATTAGTTGTTGTCCTCATTTAATAATATCAAAGAAGAATTACAAGATTAGGAAAACAACAGGATATTAAAGAGAAAGTAATAAAAAAACAAGAAACAAAAGAAAAAATATATATACTTCAATGATATGAACATAAGGAAGATAATGACGGGATCAAGTTAATGAATAAAAATGTGAGATACTAGTGGTTTGATCTATGTTCCATGAAGACTGTGCCTCGTATTAATGATTAAGCCCTATCTCATTAGAAAGCTTTCAAGGATCCAAAAGAATCAAAATTCTAATTTGATATACTCAAATAACTGAAAAACAGCCCAACCCAGCAGCTAAGCTCCCAATGCTAAGAGCTCATAATTAAAGTTAAAATACCAAGAGCTTCACATTTTCTACTCTTCAATGTTTCAGTTTTGGAATTTCCTCCAGCTAGTAAGCGAGGTAAGTGAACTTCATAATTACTAAGTTATTTCCCCAGCATAGAGTATAGCTTAAAGAATAAAACACAGAAGAAAGAATTTATCCCTGTAGGCATGAGCAGAGTAGACACGAGCATTCTTTTTGACTAATCATACAACCTTGAGACCGAATGCTCAGCAAAAACTGCACAAGTAGAAATAAATTAACTTAAACATAATCGAGAGAAAAATCATAAAATCAACCAATGACTCGTATTAAGCAGCACAGTAGAGTGCAAGAATAGATTTTTACCCCCAAAAGCAATAGCATAAAGTTGTTTGCTGGATTTATACATGCGTCCACAAGTAGGCTTGATTAATTAAATATAATCACGTGTATCTAAGGAAACAACATGCAAATTGTAGTTCAATTTATTGAAGCTCTGGACAGTTTCGGCATGCAAGGTAACTGTAGCTAAAGCGAATGAGGCAACAAGAACAATAATGTTAGACATGGTGGCCAGATTATGGCATTATTCATAGTAGAAGGTTAACATGTTTAAGTTTAGTTAAAGGTAAATGTCTGGGTGATGTTTAGAATCCTTCGTACTGCATTCATAAGTCTAAATGAAAGTAAACTCGACGTTGAGAGACTTTTACTCTTAGAGAAAATCAATTTTCTCAACTAGTAAAATCTCCAATTCCATCATTTCTTATTTCTTAACATTAATTAATCAGCCTCTTAGTAGTGCATGTTTATTAAATTGTTGAACAGTGAATGATATCTAAGGTCTCATAATCCTTACTAACTTGATCCCAAAACCTGGAGCAATACAGCAGAACAGAGGAAGATTTATTCCCTTCATTTTGTTCAAGCTGTATGTTTCTACTTGCAACCTACTAAGAGTTAATGTCAAAACTAAAAGTCTCCATATTCCATCAAGATAAGTCCTCTTTATTGGACATTTTTACATGATCCTAGATTCTTTTTGTTTTTTCTTCGTTTGTTATTCTTATTTGATTGCACTATGACATTGCAATATCACCACATTAACAACCAGAAAGTAAAATATATCCATACAAAACCAACCATCCTATGTAACAACAATAGGAGGAAGCTGGGTAGGGGAGTGACTCACCCATCACGAGATGCAGAATAGATTCTTAGACCAAGCATCACAGTTAACCCTCCAATGGTATTTATACAAGTAGCATAGCACATAAGCACATACAAGAGATGGTATTTGCTGTTTTACAATAAAATATTTTTCGTTGGATCTTGAATCTTGCATGAGATGCAGAAAAAATACCTAGACCAAGCATCACAATCAACCCTGCAATAGTATCTATACAATCAGCAAAGTACATAAGCACATATATGGGATGGTATTTGCTATTTTACAATAAAATATTTTTCGTTGGATCTTGAATCTTGCACGAGATGTAGAAAAATACCTAGACCAAGCATCACAGTCAACCCCCAATGGTATCTGTACAATCAACTTGACTAATCTAATAGATTACCACTTAAAATGAAGAATAATTTTTAGCCCACAACACCACTATTAGGTGCTTGTATCATCTACTAATGAGGTAGGAATTTCTTGTAACTATTAAAAGTGCAAAGTTAAATATTTTTTTTAAAAAAACAAAAGATGTTTAAAAGTTTTTAATAAATACAAAGACTATACCTTGATGCACCCCCCACCCCCTAAAAAAGTGCGTAGACATGGCTTCCCTTTCCAAAGTTTCATGGTTGTGTCACTTCAACCTATACATAGTAAAAAACTAAGTCAAGCCCAATGCCCTCATTCACTTTTTGTTCAGTAAAGTGTGTCCACACACTGTGCAAAAATAAAGGCTACAAACTCGAGTATGATACACAAATAATCAAAGCTAACTTTTAAATCCCATTTTTCGCATTTCATATCACCATTATGAAAAGTGTCCATTTCATAGCCTTGCTCATGACCTTCCCCATCGTAACAGTGGCTATTGGTGAAGTGATAAACTCTAAATCCACAGATTTCATCTCCAAAATATTCCTCTACATATTTATCTCCATTTTTCCAAAAACAATTAAACCATAACCTATAATCATAACATACATAAAACTTCCCAAATTCAATAAAAAATTATCAAATGCATAAAGCGAGGAAATGATGCAGTAGATATAATAAAAGCAAATGAATGTATAGTATCATGGATTTTACAATAATGATGAACTTTTAAATTGAAAAAGATGAACTAGAAGAAAAGGAAAGAAAATTGACATACTATCCAAGAGAAGATTGAGTGCCTCTTAAGAAAGCAACATAAAAGAATTTTGAAACCTTAACACCAAAGAGAAAAATATCCAAACTGAAAGAAAATTATTGGAAATTGACAAATAGGTAATCCACAACCTCAACCAATAGTGAAATGAAAGTACGCTGATCAAAAGAAAAAACAGTGAACTAAAAGCACCATAACACATGAAAAAAATAGAGATTAACGAGCATCATACACAACCGCACTCTATGTAATTGGAGTGTACAAGATAAAACTGTCAAACAGGAAGTGATATGCAAGCTCAAGTCAATCAAACTTTAGACCAAGCTACATAGGCAGGCCAAATAAATATTACCATAACTGCTTTAGCTCTTAAATAAAGATTGAAAAAAAAATTGCGAAATCCTATTATGTACATGGAGTTGGGCATTTTGAGATAGGAATTTCAAGGAAATTTGGTTAACAATATCACTATCTTTAATTTTTCTGTCTAAATAACATAGCAACACTAAAAAGTTCTCCATAAGTTTATAAAGAAAAAGAAAAATTCAAACTTACAAATGATGAAGCATTGATAGAGAAAATAAAAGACATCCCTATTTAACTCTAATCAATGAATCACAAAGGATGTGAATTGAGTATCCACATAGTATAACAAAGATATATCAGTAACCAAGAAGCAATAAGATATTAACTAATAAGGGACGCTTATTTCTAAAAACAAGTAGTTTACATTATGGAAAAATAGTCGACCTCGGTCATGTTATCTAAAAGTTGAAAAACCTTGCAAACGAAGGTGCAAAGCACCAAGGTAATGCCTAGAACAATTTTATTTGCGTAGTTTTTCACCTACAATTCTAAAGGACATTTTTCTTACTCATGAATTGTCCAAGTAAACTATAAACTATACGGGATGAAAAAACAGTGGAAAACCATATCTTGTTTGACAATTATTTGAAAAAAGTTATAGAACAACAATTATTTAATGGATGATGACCATGGAATTCTCTCTTACTTTCAATGGCCAATGTGGCATCTATGAAAAATAAGAAATATGCTTCCCTTGATCTAGTACATAGCAAAGATAAAAAGATCCAACTAGTTCAAGAATCACTGCAACCACACATTAAAAATAACTTTAATGACTCACTTTAGCGGTTGCTTTGTAAAGAGTAGCAAAATCTGACCTTTTTATGGAGAATGTTTGCAGAGAGTGGGAGTTTGAATACAAATGTCTCACTTTCTTTTAAAAATAACAAGTAGAAGCATTGGTAAGAGCAAGATCCTTACTAAACCAATGGCATGAAATGCATATAAGGTTATAGAATACTATAACAAAAAGCCATACTAACACACCCTATAATGACAAAAGCTTGCACCAAATCTTAGCTTGCATGCTCACTGATCCATGCCAAATGTAATATTTCTTCTACCACATATATTCAGAACTTGAGGTATTTTATGTGGCATAGTCAGTAATTTATGGGCGGGGATCCTTTGGAACTTTACAGCTTGCACTTAACTCACATAAAAGATGGGTGTAAGATAAGGTCTTGCTGGTGCTTGATGATAAAGATGGATGATACTCACTTAGATCTCTACCCTGCATAATAGATGCCCCAAACATAAGGAGCACCTGCCAATCAATTAAAATGGAATCATGATCTAGCACCTGTTACCATTCCTTCCTTGAGTAAACTCCACCAGTTTGAGTGAAAACAAATACATTTTGAATTCGATAAAGAATTTTTGATAAATTAATGAGATCTAAAATAGATGCAAAGGAATCAAATAAAGAGGATACAAGTTATAAGATACCCGCATGCATGAATACCATGACAGTGTTCAACCTATTTGTACTACAATAAGGTGGCATGCACAAACACAATATTATGAGTAAGAATATCCTAAATTTAGACAAATTCAATCAAAAAGAAAAATGAAAAAAACCAGAGACCTACAGTTTTACTCTACTTTCTTTTCCTTTTATATTTCTTGGCAACCAAACAAGACCCGAGTTCACTTGGATTCACTCACCATGGCTAAGTCGTTCCCATAAGATCAATTCTGGCTTTGTTTGGAAGGAAATGGTGCATGGTAAAAAGAGTCAAGGTTCCTCCTTCGCCTATTCAAATCGTTACTCAAGAGCAGCTCCAAGTACTGTAAGTTACCCCTATCGAGCTAGGTTTCCATAAAAGCAACTCCATATCTAGAGCTCCACGCAGCCCTAGCCTTGTCCGAGTATTAATGAACCAATTTTAACGATAACATAAGCCCAACCACCCCTTTAAAGAAGAAGCAGACCGCGATTAGCAAACGACCTGGTAATTTATCATCTAGGCATGCACATGTACCCAGAAAAAAAGATAGAGCAATAGTACATTTGCAAGAGTGTAATAGGAAACTGGAATGGCATAACGATGGGTTTTTAATCTGGTGAACTTAAACACATACACACACAAAGAGAAAGGCAGAGAAACAGATAATCCCTCTCTTTTCTTTTATTTTTTTGTCCTTTATAGAGCTTTTGGAAACTTGGCGGGGATTAAGCTTCCCTCTTTTTTTTAAAACTCACTTAGACAACATATGGTTTTTGTTATCTAACTTTCAAGTGTCTGGTCTGGCCCTGGGTTATAAAAAAAACAAAAAAAAAAAAACAAGTTAAGTAGGAGTAACCGAACAAGCTTCTTGGTTCATGATCACATTTGGCTTAGTTTTGAAGCCAAAATAAAGCTATTTGGAGTCCACAAAAATGGGACAATTTGACGTAAGATATGATAAATTTAATCAAATGGTAAATACCTTTTTATTTTAAAAAAAAAAACTGTTGATACCTTATGCAAATATAAGCCAAGAGAATCTCAAAATAATTAATTAATACATTATATTGTGCTATTATTTTTAATTTTTAATATGTTTATTTTACATAACTAACATCTTTAAATATGTTTGGTATTAGTAAAAATTGTTATTATCAATCTTTCCATGAAATTATTATTTTTTTACTTATAATCATAAAGATATTATCCAAATATTGTTCAAAAAAACTCAAAAAAATGTTAAAAAAAAAACATGAAAAGGACAAAAATTAGGAAAAGTTTTAAAAATACAAAAAATAAAATAAAATAAAACCAAATAAAAAATCCAAGAAAACCAAATAAACTAAAAAAAATCAAAAAAATAAAGTTATTTAAAAAATAAGAGAAAGAAACTGGAAGGAAAACTCATCAAAATAAAAAATAGATCTGTAAAAAAATTAGAAACTAAAGTAACTACAAAAAATTAAAAAAACAGTAAAAAAAATCCAACAAAAGTAAGATAATACATAAAAAATAGTAAAAAAAGAAAAAATAAATAAAGAAAATACATGTAAACAAGTTCTTGAAACCAAAAGGAATTGGAGAAAAATTAAAGCAAACCAAAGAAATTAAAACAAGGTCCAAGATAACCAAAGAAGCTAAAGAAAATCTAATAAAATCGAGAAAATATCAAAAGTAAAAGACTTTGTATATTGACTAAAGGGGGAAGCAACTTTTTGTTCAGGGGAATGAGACTTCTTTTATGCTTTTTTCCAACATTTCTTCTAGGGGACTTGCATGATCCTTTCAGCTTCCATTCTACTTTTATCCACATAACAGAAAACTATCTACTGCCTATAAGATGCTTGATTTCCTTCTTTAAAGCCCAAAACTCTTCAATATTGTGTCCATGATCATTATGAAATCTGCGGAACTTCCTTTGATCATGATGATTTGGATCCGTTAGTATTTTGAGTGATCTTTTGACCTTCGAATCATCCTATATGTTGTCAAAATGTACTTCCTTGGCATAATTAACAAGGTGTACTTCTTATCATCTTTTTCGCTATCTTTTCTCTGGCACCTTATGATCGTGAAGAGCCTTTGTCACGTTTTTGGTTACTACTTGAGGGTTTTTCCTTAGATTTATTCAACTACTCTTTCATATAATCACAATAACTCCTACTTTTTCTTTTTTTTTTTCTTCTTCATGATGTACTTGTCCACTTTGGCAAGAAGTCCATCCATGCTATGGGCAAGTTCCTGCTCAATGCATTATAAAATGGATGGTCTACAAACCTTCCTTAACAATTAAAACAATTATTGTTTGCTTCACCTCATTGATTTTGAGGGTAGCCTCAATGAATCATTCTTTTACTATATCACTCATGAACCTTGTATGTTCTGGAAGCTGTTGCAATGACATTTGAAGCAAATTTATTATGGTAATGGTTGTTTTTCCTACAGTTAATGTTGTTGTTAAGTAGTTAGAGCTATTTTCATGTGGTTGAATAGTTGCAGTTGTCTTTATATAGCCAAAGCTATTTTTGTGCAACTAAAGTTATTTTTATTTGATGTAGTACAATTTCACTTTAGAAGGAAACCTTTTTGATTAAAATGTCACATTTTTTTGATAGTATTAAATTCTTATCTTTGTTATGTGCAACGTAGTCCTCTTTGTTTGCATGACTTTTTTCTCTAGGAATCCCTTCTTCGTTGCTTAAAATATTCTTCTTCATGATGATCCTTAATCTTTTTATTGATCTTTTTCTATTATGTAAGATACTGATACTAATCTAATATAACTTTTTGCAAGCTACTTTTAGTATCCCACCATGTAGCTGTAAAGAAACTCTTACAAAAATTTTAACCTTGAAGCTCACCCATGAGCTAGTCTTATTGCTTTTGGAATTAAAAGTAGAGATAATTTCACCTTAATTTAATCTCCAAGCATTTATTACAGTTAACCAAGGTAAGAACCACAAATTTGATTTCATTCATTAAGGTACATCTATCCACTTAGAATGGCAAATAGAGCTCAGATGTGAAAATCCAACATTATTACCATTTGATTGGATTTAAAGTACATCTACTCATGGTAGTAAGTGGAGTCCATTTGATTTCTTTTCTCTTTTGACTTACTTCCTCTTTCTCATTTCTGCTTTTTGCTCTCCCTGTAGTAATATCTAGTAAAGACACATCAACATGGTATTCTTTCTTCTCAAATCCTTCTTTTGAGCAATCAATTGCATTTCTTGATAAGATCTTCGATTTTAAGCATTTTTCACTCATCAATTAAAGAAAACATTCTTGAGGAGGAGAAATTGGCATCCTGCAGTGAAATCTGAAAATCAAATTCAAGAAAAGAAGAAGATCAAAACATATACAATTATCGAAGAAGAAATGGGTATGTACATTCGACAGTTAGTATTATTGGACTTTTACAAATCAATCATGCATGAGAGAGAAAATAAATAGAATAAGCATCGCTTTCTTATTGCATTTCCCAAAGACGATGCTAATTTCTTGCTATCAAAAATGGTATAAAGAGAGAAAGAGAAAAATGACCAAACCAACGGGCTAATGAGAAAAAATAAAGATTCAATGGAGCTTTTCTTGGTCTTTGATGAGCTAAGATTTCATTGATTTCGTGTAAAACTTAAAAAGCGAATGAGCATAGAAGTGTCCCATGGGATCACTTTTGTTATTGTTGAGAATAGTTGAGGAGAGAAAGAATGGATGATGTAGTAAACTAGTTAGTTTAAGATATGGTTTTCGGATGGATGTTCTTCTTTTGTAGGAAAGGTAGAATCTCATACTCTATAAAACTCAAAGAAAGGTAAGCATATGGGTGTCTCGTGGGATCACTCCAATGCTTAAGTTAGGGAAAAAATTGGCAACATAATAAATCAAAATATGTAAAATATTAAAAAAAATAATTAATTTGTGTTGGCATTTTAAAGAAAAAAGCATAAAAATAGAATAAATCAAAGAGTAAAAAAAAGAATTAAAAAATGGTAATACAATGAAATTCTAAAGGAAATCTCATAAATAAAAAATGTAAATATCCATAAAAAATAATTAAATTACATGAAACAAAAAATTCAAAAAAATTTGTTAAAAAAATAAAAATAAACTATGAGAAAATCCAACAAATCAAGAAAAGCATAAATACTAAATCTTATAAAATTCAGAAAATTAAAAAACAGAAAATAAAGAAATGAAAAAGTAAAGAAAAAAATCAGGAAAACTACCAAAGCTGATAAAAAATAAACATCAAAAGAAAATAGTAAAAAAAAATTAAAAAAATAATAAAAACTATATCAAAGAAAATCATGCAAAAGAAGAAGAAAATCAAATAAAATAAAAATAAGAAAAAAATTTTGATTTGTGTTCATGTTTAAAGAAAAATATCATAAAAATACAATAAATCAATTAAACAACAAAAACAATTTAAAAATGCAACAAGAAATATAAAAATATTCAAAATAAATAAATAAAAGTATGTAAAAAATAAATTAAATTCAAAATTTAGATAAATAAAAAGTAAAAAGTAAAAAAAAAAATAAACTAAAATTACAACCATTTGGTAAGGTTCAATATTTATTAGTTTTTTAGTAGCCAAAATGACAATAGCAAAAATTATGTATGTATATGAAACTTTTCAATTTTATTATTAACCCAATGAAAAGTAAGATCACTTTAATTAAATTTATGACTTAAACTGACACATTTTTTTGTAGCCAAAGAGAAGAGATGAAAACAAATAACATAAAATTATTTTTGTAATAATCATATAGATATTATCTAAACTTTGTTCATGAAAAAACAATAAAACTTAAAACATCTTTTAAAAAAAGTACATCATATAAAACATAAAAGAAGAAAAATCCTTTAAAAAAAAGTTTAAAAGAATCTAAAAATTCATAAAAAATTTTAACAAAAAAATCTAAAAACTATAAGAAAAACATATACAAGCCTAAATTAAATATTCCTTTCATAAGGCAGATACAACCTCTCCCTTTTAATGAAAGAAAGTATGCAAGATGATAACTAATGATTTTTTGCCCAGCCAACAACTTTCTCAGCTTCTTTTAATGAAATATCAAAATGAGCGATCACATGTATAAATTACAAAAAATACATAAAAGCACATAATTGCAATGGGAACTCCCAAAGTCAGTTTAGTTTATATGCATTATATAATGATGTATTATGTTGTAAAACATAAGAACATCAAAAGAAATTTAAATAAAGTGTTACATAAAATTTGTGTATGTTAGTACCTTTCCTTTTAATTAAGTAAAATATTTATCAATAAAGGAAACAGGATTCGAACCAAACATGGGCATATATGAGAGTGACATTTTACAATTTATTATAATGAGAGAAGCCATTTAAAAGGTTCGACTAAGAAAACAATATTGATAGGAAAGAAGAATAAGAATTCACTAATTTGAAAAGACCATAATATAATGAAATGATTTGTATATGAATATTTTAATCAAATTAAAATAGTTTTCAAACCTTTACTTTGTCATTAATAGATCGTTTCAATAAATAGAAAAAGAACCTAGTTAGTATAAGAATGGTAATAGAATAAAAAAACCCGGTATTGTAATAACATAGTCTTAATCTTAAGATTAAATTGCTTTCAACCCCTTAAAACCTTAAAGGTCTATATAATAAAAAAAAAAAACCTATACATGCTTTTTAATTTAAGTTTGATATATCAATTGAATCAATTGTATATCTAATATATCTATTAAGTTTAAATTAAATTTTAATTCAAATGATTGCAAAAAATTAAGGGTATTTTTTAAAAAAATTATCTCAAATAACTTAAATAAATTCTATACTCCATTTCAAGTTCATCTCCTCCAATTTGAACAATATTCAATTTAAAATATATATTGTTTATGAATTTTTTAAATTTTTAATTGCATAAATTTTTAAAAATAAATTTTCAATTCTTATAAAAACAAAAATTTTTATAACTGCGGCTTGAATTGTTTTCTAAATAAATTAAATTGAATATTTATAATTTTCAAGTCAACAATTTTCAAATTGAATATTTATAATTTTTTATATTTTTATATATAAATATAAATATAAATTATTATATTTATAATTAATTTAATCAATATTTAAAAGTTAAAAAATATGCATATAAAGTGAGAAGTAATGGATAAAATCACATGGTTGGATCTATGAAAGATCATGTGAAAGGAAAGCAATGAAGTATCCTCTTATTATGGTGGAGTACATTGGATGTCTAATTTATCGATGGTCTTACATAAAATTGTGACATGCATTCTGTTCGAGTAAAAAAACGTTACAAATTGAGAAAAAAAAAAAGCCACGACTTTAGAAGCGCACCCATTTCTATAAGAATATCAAAGCATGTGCAAATCAAAATAAGAAGGATAATTTTATCCTTTCTATTTTAATTCCGTGTAGTATTTTCGAAAGTGCATGAATTATTGGTTAGTAGTTAGGATAAATGGGAATCTTCTCCATCCATAAATCATCAAGAAAAAGACAGGTCTTACATGCTCCACTACTACTCTTAAAAAAATTAAAAAAAAATAATTCTATTGACTACTTAAGATTTTAATTTGATATACTAGAAAAAATAGCCCAACTCAACAACGAAGCTCCCAATAGTTGAGAGCCCATAATTAAAGTTAAAATACCAAAAGCTTTACATTTTATTCTTTTCCATGTTTCAGTTTTCGAATTTCCTTCAGCTAGTATGTAAGGTATGTAAACTTCATAATTATTAGATTGTTTACTTAATATAGAATGATAGCATAAAGAATAAAACACAAAAGCAAGAATTTATTGCCACAAATGTTAGCAGAGCTGGCACGAGCATACTTTTCGACTAATCTTAAAACTTTGAAATCGAATGCTCAGCAAGAATCAACTTTCAGCGTAGTCTAATAGTAAAGTTACCTTTGTTTAGCAGCCAAGTGACATAGTTAGTCTGTCTCATCAAAGAAAGTTCATCATGTAGAATGTGTCTGTTAAAGAAGTTGTTGTGTCATTATTAGAACCAGCATAATTCTCTAAATTGAAGCAAGCATCTAGCACTGTTTGACATAATATCATAGCTAAATTTGCAATCTATGTCTTGCTTAGAGTGAGCCTTAGTACACTAGCTGGGCTTGCCTTCAAGCGCATTATTACTAGTAAAATCTTCAACATCCTAAGATGCAGGTCTCAAACAAAGGATATCTAGTTACTGAGCACTATTTAGAACCTAAAAACTGAGTAGTATAACTAGATATGTCTAAATAAGATGGGAATGTCTTTGCAAAAGCTCTTTGGAGAAATTAGAATCTTTACCCATGTCAACGAAGTCCTTGCAAAATAATCAAAACTCCTCTTCTTACCTTTAACTTCTAGGATATTATATCTTTTAATAGAGATCTCCTTGTGTTTGGTCAAGTATAGCTTCACCAAATGGCAGGCTTCCTCTTTAATTTTTGTTGCAAATTCATGAAAAGGAAAACATCAAGCATATCCAGCTGATCCATTCCTCAAACTATGCTTAGTATTAAAAGATTCATTAGCTAAATGTGACCTTAAAACATTGCAATCCACATGATTGTCAGATCTTTCAACTGCATTTAAATTTTATTCTCTAAGAAATAATAGCCTATTGATAGAAAATCATTGTCAAGTATCCACTGACATTTTTCATCCTTTCGGGTCTTTGTGTCCCATGATTGAAAAGAATAAGCAATCTGATAAGGAAGTTCCCACTCAGTTTCTTTTTTTTTTTT
Organism: Moringa oleifera; assembly: GCA_021397835.1. Taxonomy (NCBI): domain Eukaryota; kingdom Viridiplantae; phylum Streptophyta; class Magnoliopsida; order Brassicales; family Moringaceae; genus Moringa; species Moringa oleifera. The sequence goes on from JAJFZO010000065.1 coordinate 1,852,393, forward strand.
TTTTATGATAGTGTGGCATTCTTGAAAATGGAATTTTGTCATGCTCCCTCTAAAGTAAAAAGTCATCGTCTTTCATTAGCTCATCCAAAGAGGAATATAAAAGGTGAGACAAGGTCTCTTGATTTTGATTCTTGAGCAATTTTGAGATCTTTAACAAATTTACACTAGAATTTAGCACTAAAGATACTGGTGTGTTATTAAGAAAAAACCAACAAAGTTTCAAGATTTTCCAAACATTCTTTTTCGTAACCATATGACATCATAAACTGAAAATAAATATAAACTTAAAACACACTCTAAGACTCTTTTTGTATGTATTTAGCAACAAGCAGAGAGCTATTAACATATTACCTCTATCAATTGGTAACATAATACCACATGACTCATAACATAAACCATCCTTCAAAAAGAAAATAAATAATATGTCAATATAAGTAAATTATGGCGAACATATTAAGCTATAACATATGCCTATGTGCAATCCTTTTTCCATGTTTATTGCACCAATAATTCCTTCTGCAATGAAATGTCATATAAGTTGGTCCAAAGTAAATTGAAGTGCTTCTGACAAGAATGAGTTTGATTTACAGTTGATGCACCTTAACTAATAAGACTAGAAACACTAGAGGTAAATTGCTCTATTAAACTAGCATTTATAGTCATTCAAAGGAACTATAAAGAATGGTAGAAGCGAACTATTTCACCATGTTGACTTACTCATGACAAAAATTTTAAAAAGGCAAAAAAAAGTAAAGCATGTATGGCATTCCATCATAAGTTTTTGTTAGAGATGTCACAAATGCACATAGAGCCTTGATATCGGGTATACTTTTAATAATTAATCTAAAGGGTACTGCCTTACTCTATTACTTAAAGTTGTATGACTGACACAACAACTCCTAATAAAGCATATACAAGGTTTCTTGTAGTAGAATTTCCCAAGGTTATAGATTGCCAAGAAACATTGCATATTCATCGTTGCATAAAAGTTGAAAATGATTATGTAATACTATAGTCAAGAAAGATTGTTGTCAAGATAAGAAAAGTCAAGTTGACATGGCATGAAACTGATCACCAAGGATTCAAAACCTAATGTTTATTGCAACTAGCGAAATACATCTCAAAAGTGGAATCAAAATATTTGATATGAAAACCAATACAAGAACAATTAGTAAACAGTATAAGTCTTTAATTAATGAGTATTTTGTCATGCCATATGTGACTATTGATCCCACAAAGACTATACATAAAGCTAAAGATGACATTTAAGTACTTGGACAGCTTATCTAAGACAATGGCTTTAACCTTATTCTTATGTAATATTTCACACTGCTACAATTTAATACCAAAATAAGATGGTATGGTAGCCATTAAGACATCAAGTATGGACCAATATAATAGAAAATTTTGGTTTTATTTCCCATGCGATGAGCTTGGAAAAAGGGATATTCTTTGGATTATTCTAGATGTATGATTCAATACTAGTTAAAAATATTTTATTTTTAGCTTTAAATAAATTACATATTGGATGTAGTATAAGTGATCAAGGTGGTAACTAATAAAATAAGAGGAAACTTTCACAATGTTCCATCACTTTAATAGTGATTCAATACTAGCTTATTGCACAAAATATGTTGTAGCTATTTAAGAATGTTGTAATTAAAGCAGTGTCAAACCAAATCTTAAACACTTCTTGATCAGTTAACCTCATTAGAAAATCATCAAAATGAGCAATAAAATCAAGTAACCTATAATATTCACAAAGAAATGTATTAATGCAGGATTTTTGCAAGAAAACAAAACAAGAATACACTTAGTAACTAGCAAACAAAATTCTATACAAATAAGAAATGATACCCCTCAAATCTTTTACAGATTAACTCATCTTTAAGGGGACTATCAATTCAATGTTATAATGTCTCGGTGAATTCTCCTCTATTCCTCTCAATTTGATCAAAAATAGATATACTGCTCAATTCTACATAACCAACTTTTATACTGGTTTGCAGGATATTTTTGGTTAATGTGGCCTAACAAAAGTCTAGTTGGCAGCTTCGTTAATACATTTTAAGTTCTCTTGATTTGTTCTACAACTTATTAAGTCTAACTAAGCCAACTGCATCTCAGCGAAACAATAACACTTTTATCTTTTTCGGTAACTTTATTGGATGTAGTATTTTCTCTCTATTCTTGATGACTTTTCAAGAAAAGTATGGCTGTATATGTTAAAAATAAAATACGAGTGCTTTGAAAGATTTAAAGAATGGAAGGTGTTGATGGAGAACCAAACTGGAAAAAAGCTTAAAGCCTTGAAAACTAATAATGGCTTAGGGTTTTGTAGCTCATCTTTTATAGCTTATCGCAAGAAGCATAGGATTTTGAGCCATAGGATAGTAAGGAAAACTCCACAACAGAATGGAGTTGTTAAAAGGATGAATAAAACCATCATGAAAATTAAGAGGCGTATGCCATTCACCTCAGGCCTTAGCAAGGGTTTTTGGGGGGAACCAGCAACCACAACTGTATATTTGATAAACAAATGCCCCTTAAAGGTCATAAACTTAAAGACAATTAAAGGAAAATAGACTAAGAAAGCCCTTAATGTCAGTCATTTAATGGTGTTTTGTTGTGCTACCTTTGCACATCAAAGAAAAAGAAAGCTTGATCTAAGGGCAGTAAAAGGAGTTTTCCTCGGCTATCCTAAAGGATTGAAGGGCTATAAGATCTATATAAAGAATGGAGGACTCTATAAGACTTTAATTAGCAGAGATATCATATTCCAAGAGACTTTTTGTCATATACTCAACAAAGAGATGCTGCTGCTAGCAATGAGAATCCAAAAGGATTGAAGGAATCTAGGGAAGTCATTGGGGTTGAGATAGAATCAAAAAGATCTTAAGTTTCTACTAGACAAGCCTCAGAATCAACTCGTCCAAACTCACAAAGTAAGCAGCAGCAAATTGCCCCTGTAAATGAAGATCAGCAAGAGCTACAGTGTGGGGATGACCATGGTTTACTACATCAATATCAATTAGCTTGATATAAGGATAAGAAAATCATTCAACTATCATGAAAATGCTACGTGAGGAGTTTGATATGAAGGACCTAAGGCTAGTCAAAGGAATCTTAAGGATGGAAATTCATAGATACAGGACTAAAAGGTAACTCAAGCTCTCCCAAGAAAACTATCTACAAAAGGTGTTAAAAATTATTTATGCACCAAGCCAAAACAATCCTCATATGCTTGGAAACACACTTCAAGTTGTCTCCCTATAGCTGCCCAAATTTAGAATAGGGAAATAAGGAGTATACCTCACTCAAATGTAGTAGGGTCACTCATGTATGATATGATCTACAATAAGCTTGATTTATCCTATGTAATCAGCCTTCTTAGCAGGTATATGATTAATTTAGATAAGAATACTAGCAAGCAACAAAGTGATTGATAAGATATGTCAATAAAATCAAGGAGATTTATGCCAAAGAAGGACTCATCCAGCAAGGACTTGCTAGATATGTTGATATTAATTTTGGGGCGATAGAGATTAAAAAAAAAAGGTCGCTCACTAGCAATCCTTATTTACTCAATTCCTACAACCTTCACTCACTAACATGTCCCAACCTCTTGTGCCATAGTTGGGCTTGCTTTTGTATTGATTCAGCAGTCGTTGCTACTATGCCTATTGTAGCTGACACTTGAAGGATATATAACTCATGTTGCTTAGCCCTCTTTAACACCACCATGCCCTTTTAAGAACCTTCAACATTCCAATCTTTGACTTAAATAGCCTTTACTATCTAAGGACCCCAAAGAGACAAGGTTCCTTCTCAAATCAAGAACATGCCTTGCCTCTTTAAGCACTTTTGTTATGCCATCATGTAGCTTTAAAGCCACTGATCTAATTCCCTTCATAAGACAGGCCTCATCATTTTCCATTACCTCTATGCTACCTTCAATTAGAATATACTCAAAGAATATGTCCTTTCTTGAGCACATGTGGCAGGTACAACTTGAGTCCAAGATTGATTCATCACTGGACTTATCTTTAGTGATTGTTAGTACATCTCCTTTCTCACTAAAATCTATTGCAACTGTAGCATCTACCTCTTTATTTTGTTGTTGACTTTGTTACTTCTTTTTTAGGTCTCTTTAAAATCTTCTAATATGGTCACTCTTTCCACAATGAAAATATTTTCTAATGGTACATCTTAATTTTGACCTTGCAGGACTTTTATTTTTGTCTTTAATTTTATCTTTTCCATTGAATTATCTTTTCTTTTTAGGTCTCCCCATCACTGTAGGCCCTTGACTCACTTATCATCTCTGGCTTCCATTTTATCTTTAAGTCCTTTAGACTTGAGAGCACTTTGTACCTAATCCAGAAGAAAGTGTCCCAGCCATATATCATTGTAACTGCTGGATTTTTATAGCTATCTGGTAAAGTACTCAACAGCAGCAATGCTTGATCTTCATCCTCAATTTTGACATCAAGATTTTCTAGAACGTAAATGATCTTGGTGATGTCATTTATGTCTTCTTCCATTGATTTGCTAAGGAATATTTTGAAGTTATATAGCTGGATCTTCAAATACAATCTATTTACAAGAAATTTAGTCATATATAATTGCTTTAACATCAAGCATATCCCTCCTACAAATTTTTTATTTTTATTTTTTTGTTATCTTTCTCAAAATTTGATCCCTAAGACTTAAGATTAAAGCACTATGTGCTTTCTCTATCACATCTTTCTTCTTATCTTCTGACATAGTACCTAGAAGATTCCTTTCCCCATCTAATGCCTCCACCAATTATCACTTTTCAGTGAACTTTTCAATATCAAACTTTTGTAGTGACATTATCATAGCTTAACAATTGAATTTGTGAAGGTCTTTACATAGGCTTTGATACTATTGTTAGACCAATGATAGACTGAACTTCTAAGATAGCATTCATCAACATCAATTCATCATCTAAATTTTCAGTAGTAGTAACTAATCCAACAAGTTATGTATATGTGCAACACATCTAAAGAATAATAATCCACCACTCACACACACTAACGCAACTATATTAATGTGGTTCATTATAAAACCTTCATCCACAGATGGATCTCTTCAAAATAAAGATTTGGGCGGTCCACTAATCAAGATTCAATTCAGGGATACAATTAGAGAAAGTCAATAAAACAAAAACTTACATAACTTCTCAAGCTCAAATCTAACATTATTACTATTGCTCTTGTTCAAAAGAACTCATAGATAAGATAGACTACGTCTGGATTACAAAATCTGACCCCAAAGCTCACCAGTTTTCTTTTGAATTCTCTCAGTTTCTTACTTTTTTTATTTTTTATTTTCTTATACCCAACAGAACTAATGGCTTACCCTTTTTATAAGCCTTTCTAGCTATACTGATGTGTCCCTAAGTAAAGATCCAGTTAGATGCAAACCTGGCTAGTCATATGACACTTGCCTCTTTTGTTTTGTCACTTATTTCACATGACAACACATCAACATAAAGTCTAACATTTTGGCCAGTTACTGGAAGTAGAACTCAATAATCTCCACCTTACTTCCAGCAACTAAAGAAGGACCCAGTGGATATGCAGCTTTTTTTTGCCCAAAATTGATTCATCACATTGAAGTAAATTAAACTCTAGCACCCAAAAGCTGAAGGTCTCCTGCTTCCCAAAAGGCACCATTTTAATGGCCATATCAGAGGCATTATCTTCTTCATTTATCTTCTCAAGCACAATGGTGCCATCTTTAACCATCTTCCTAACAAAATGGTATTTTACATTAAAATGTTTAGATCTCTCATAAAAATTAAGATTCTTATAAAGATGGATTACAAATTGACTATCACTGAAAACTTTCAATCTGAAATATGAAAATTTTCATGTATTTAGAACCTCGGATAGCCATACTACTACCTTAAAACCCTCAATCAAAGCCATATGTTCAGCTTATTAAAGATAGTGCAATGAATGGTTGGAGCTATGCGTTCCAGCTAATGCAGCAATGACCATATTATACACAAGCAGATAAGGATCATCTTTTGTCTCTATCTCCTGCATAGTTAGAATCTATATATCTAACAAGCATTTGTTTCTGCCTTGATCTACCAAAAACCAAATCATAATCAAGGATATCCTTTACATACCTCATGAACCATTTGATAGCCAACCAAGGCTCCTTTCTTAGGTCAGACATGTACCTGCTTAGCATGCTGATTGGATAAGCCAAATCAATTCTTGTACAAATCATGGAGTATATCAAGCAACCTACTACACTTGAGCATGGCACACTACACATCTCTTATTCTTCTTATTCATTTTTTAGTGAACATTTGGCTAACAGTTTAAAATATGCTCTTAAAGGAATGCTAACTTCCTTAGCTTGATTCATACCAAATTTAGTGAGCAACTTCTTCAGATAATATTGTTAAGTAAGCTTAAAAACATTTTTGGACCTGTATCTAAGGATGCTTATACCTAGGATCCTTTTTTTTTGTCTCCAAATCTTTCATTTCAAACTTTTTACTTAGCATTTTCTTCACTAGGATGACTTGATTCATACTTCTGTTAGTGATCAACATATCATCAATGTATAATAGTAAAACGACTTCATTTTTATTACCTACTTCCTTAAAATATAAGTAAGCATCAAAGTTACTCATTTTAAACCCTTCTTACAGCATATATGAGTCAAATCTCCTATACCATTGTCTTCGAGATTGCTTTAAACTATATAAAAACTTCTTTAAGAGGCATATGTATTGCATTTTTCCTTTGACCTGGAAGTTCTTTGGTTGTTACATGAAAATTGTCTCGTTTAGCCTTTCATGTAGAAAGGTAGTTTTAACATCCATCTGTTTTAGCTCCTAGCCTTCCAAGGCTACTTTAGTAAGCACTATTCTAGTTATTTTATTCTTTACCAAATGGGAGAAGATCCCATTATAGTCAATACCTTCCCTTTTAAGTGAATTTCTTGGTAACAAGTCTAGCTTTAAATCTTGTAATACTCTAAGCTTTATCGTCTTTAATTTTGTAGATCCATTTGTAATCCACTACTTTCTGCCCTTTAGGCCTTTTTAAAATTTCCTAGATATGATTTTCCATGAGATGTTGCATCTCTTTTTTCATTGCCTCTTACCATTTAGTTGCTAGAGGACTTGACATTGCTCGAGTAAAACTAGTAGGCTCCAAGCTTATAAGCTGCTTTATAGAATTAGAGGCATATGTTGTAAGCTCTTTTTTTTTCTTTTTTTGCAATACTGGTGTATGTTTCATATTTTAAAATTTTCCTAAGAGGTCTTATACTCCTTCTAACTCTATCCCCTTCCAACTAGTAACTCGATTACTGCGCAAGATCTTCTAAACTTGATGTATGAAATGCAAAACTTGTTGGTACTTAGCTTTGCTCAAGCTTTCTTGGATTATTGGATTCAGCTTTTCCTAAAGTAAAACTGGACTCTCCTGGCTTTATGGATGACTCCACCTTGAAACCAACTCTCTCAACCTCTTTTGAAAACTTTTTGATTTTTTTTAGATCATCAGAAGTTTTTTTTAAGAGTTGTAAAAGCTAGTGTTTCTTCATCAAACATTACATCACGACTGATCAAAGTTTTATCCTTTCCTTCTTGCTTCACACATAATTTGCAACCTTTTACCCCTTTATGGTACCCAAGGAAAATCCCCTTTATTGACCTGTAATCTAATTGCTCTTTCTTTTGGTGTGCCTAAGCAGCACAACCAAAGACCTTCAACTGACAAAGGCTAGGTGGCTTTCCTGTCCACAACTCCTTTGGAGTTTTAAGATTCATTACTTTTGATGGACATCTATTGATTAAGTATGTAGGTGTAACAACTGCCTCACCCCAAAAGCTTTAGTCTAGCCTTGAGGTGAACAACATGCACCTTACCCTCTCCATTCAAGTGCAGTTCATCCTCTCAGCCACTCCATTCTATTATGGAGTACCAGTTACTGTCCTGTGCCTTAAAATCGCAGCCTCTTTGCACAGATGTTCAAAGTTTGAACTATAAAATTCAAGCCCATTATCTATCCTCAAGGCCTTCAGTTTCTTGCCTTTTTGATTTTTTACAAGTGCTTTCCAATCTTTAAACTTTGGCAAGCATTCATCTTTGGTTTTGAGCAAATAAACCCAGACTTTTTTACTATAATCATCCACTATAGACGAGAAGTATTGGCTGCCCCTTTTACTTGGCTTTTAAATTTTTTATGACTTATTTTTATCAAATTTTTTAATTTTATTTTATATTTTTATTTACTTATTTTAAATACTTTTGTATTTTATTATTTTTTAATTTACTTATTTTAAACACTTTTATATTTTATTGTATTTTTATTTTTTTATAGTTTGATTTATGTATTTTTATTTATTTTTTTTTAAGATCAATGCAAATCAAAATTGGTTCTCTAAAAAGTTTTTATAAAATATTTTATTATTTTTGAATTGCCTTAAATTATTTTACAATATTTTTCTGATTTTCTTAATTTTAATTTTTCTATTTTTTATGTTTTTTCTTTTTTCAATTATGTTTTAGTTTCTTTGAATGTTTTGGATTTTGTTATATTTTAATTTTTCTTATTTTTATTTTATTTGAATTTTTTCTTTTTCATCATTTTTTGATATATTTTTTAATTTTTATATTATATTATAATAGTTTTTGGTATATATATTTTTAAATTTTTTATCATCTTTAACTACTTTATTACAACAAAATGATAAATATTAGACCTCACTAAGTGGTGGCAATTTTATCAATTTATTTGGGTTTTAATTTTGTATTACTTTTTATTATTTATTTATTTATTTTTTTAATTTAATTTTATTTTTACATACTTTTATTTATTTTTTTAGATAAATTTTATATTTTCATTGTATTTATCTTTTTTTATTGTTTGATTTGTTGTATTTTATTACATTTCTTTAAAAGATCAATGTAAACCAACTTCTAGGTTTTCTATAGAATATTTTATGATTCTTGAATTGTTTTAAATTATAAATTATTTTACATTATTTTTTTAATTTTTTAATTTTTATGTTTTCTAATTTTTTATTTTTTAGTTTTTCATTTTCTTCAATGTTTTTTAAGCTTTATTACATTTTCTATATTTATTTTAATTGATTTTTTCTTTTGAATGATTTTACTCGATATATTTTCTTTTAAATTTACTATTTTATTTTCTACTATTTTCTTTTCCAATAAAATTTATTTTGTTGCTTTGCAAAGAGTTTTATTTTTTTTACTTTTGCCATTTTTAATAGGTATTGTCTCAATTTTTTTGGATTTCTTTGATTTTTTATTCGTAATTTCTTTTGGTTACTTTGATTGATTTATGCTGTTTTTCTTTGTCTTATTTTCTTTAGTCACTTTATTTTCTTTGAGTTTTTTGTTTATTTGTTTTTTCAGTTCTTTCATTTGCTTTTGCTCTTGTTTTGTTTTATTTTATTTTTCAATATTTTTTAACTTTTCTTTGATTTTTCTATTTTTATGATTTTTTATTTTTTATTTTTAATAATCTTGATATATTTTTATATTTTAATTCAGCAAAATTACAAATATTAGACCTCATCAAGCGGTTGAAATTTTGTTAATTTATTTGGTTTTTTAAATTTTTTTATTACTTGATTTTATAAAATTTTGGAATTTTATTTTATATTTTATATTTATATATTTTTATTTACTTATTTTAAATACTTTTATATTTAATTGAATTTTTATTTTTTATAATTTGATTTATGTATTTTTATTACATATTTCTTTAAAAAATCAATGCAAATAAAGAAAATTTTAAGTTTTATTTATAGAATATTTTATTATTCTTGAATTGTCTTAAATTATTTTACAATATTTTTCCTATTTTCTTAATTTTAATTTTTCTAATTTTTTGTGTTTTTCTTTTTCTCAATATGTTTTAGTTTCTTCAAATTTTTTTGATTTTATTATATTTTGATTTTTTTTTGAATTTTTTATTTTTTATAATTCTTTGATATATTTTTTAATTTTTATATTATATTATATTATATTTTTACTATTTTCTTTTCCAACAAAATCTATGTTTTTGCTTTATAAAGAGTTTTGTTTCTTTTCTATTTCTTTTTATTATATGTATTGTCTTGACTTTGTTAGATTATTTTTACTCTTCTTTTTTTAAAGTTACTTTGGATTTTTTAATTTTTAATTTATTTCTTATTTTGTAGGTATTTTTAATTTCTTTCACTTATTTTTTTAGTAATTTTTTAAATAAAAAATTACATTGAGATATGACTTTGTTATTGCTTTTATTATTTTTTTTATTTGCTGTAATCATTTACATGGGTTTTCATTCGTTGTTTTATTAAATCATGACTTTTTATTACCCTTTTTTTTTCTTATTTACAATATTTGAAAATTTTGGTTAAAATTTGGGTACCATAATTATTAGATATTGTTATTAATTTTGATTTTTTGTGAATATTTTATATGTAATAATAATTTTTTATAAATAATTTTGTAAAAAATTATTTAATATGAATTAATCATAAAATTATAATGGTTAATATTTTTTTAATGATAAATTCATAACTTTTCTTTTTTTAAGTGACTCTTAATGGAGTGTTTACTACCCAATGGGTCTAACATCATCAAAACAAAAATCATACTAGGATTATTCTCTTTTTATTTTTTAGATTTTATAAAATCTAACATTGATTGTTTTATTGAATTGTTGAATTTTTCTTTTAAGTTTTTTTGGTTTTTAGTTATTTTTTAAACATTTTTAGTTATTTTATTTTCTATTTATTAGATAGTTTTGAAATTTATTTTATTTTTGTAGTTTAATTTAATTTTTTTGATTGTGTTTTTATATTTCTCTTTAAAATTTATACGTTGTATTAAGTTTTTTAAATTTTTTTCTTTACATTTTGAGCTATTTTATGGTTTTTTTGAAACATCAATATAAATTATAATTATTTTAAGATATATCTATAGCTTTATAATTTTCACTTATGCTATTAATTTTTGAATTTCTTGTAAGATTTTTATTTTTAAATAATTTTTAAGTTTTAAATTTTTAATATTTTTAATTAAATTAAATATTTTAAACTTTTATTTTTTAATAAAATTTTATTTTAATTTTAAAAATAACGATAACATTAATAAATAAATTATTATTTTTATTTGAATGAAAAACATATACATTTTTCATGCATGCTCTGAAATGCCTCATGCATGTTTTCAAAATAAGACAATTGGAAGCTAATTAATCAAAAAATAGTCAACCTATTTTTGGCATCTTCTTCTTTCTTGGTTACTCTCTCTCCCTTTTCCCTCTCTCTCAGAATCCTCTCCTATTTCTTGAGAAAGCAAATCAAATGAAAACTTTCATGTCAAGAACAAACAGAAAATAGGGAAGATCTCAAGCGACTGGTTCAACATTATGCTTTGTGTTATACTCCCTCTATGTTAAGTCAACGGGTCAACCCGTATCCAAAACGAAACCCGCCTGCAATGATCCACAGGCTCAACAGAAAAATCCCAAAACAGAGAAGCCTAAGGAGCCCGTCTACATTGTTCCACAGGCTCAACAGGGAAAGCCCAAAACCAGAAACAAAACAGAAAAGCCCAAGGAAAAGCCCGAAGCCCAAGAAACAAAATAATCAGTATTTCTTTGTGTACATTGTACCATATTTAGAGAATTAAACCTAATGTAATCTTCACATATATATATACATCATATGGGATCTCCAGATTAATTGAGCAGCCACCATAACCTTTACACAGAAAAGAAAATACAGAATTCTACAGTAGTTTTTTTTACATTCTTTCCTTGTATCAGAGCCCCCACAGATCTGTTGCCATGGCTTCCTTTGCTAACTCCATCTCTAACACCAGTGCTGTAAACAACCAGCCCTCAAAGAATTCGTTTCCCTTCTTTGCATCCCTAAGTTTCCAGTTCAGCTTCAAACTTGATAGAGAAAATTATGTCATCTAGAAAAATCAAGTCCTTGCTCTAGTTAAGGGCCACAAAATAGATGGATTTCTACTGGGAACCAAGCCCTGTCCACCAGCAAACCTTTACATCACAGATGATGAAAGAAAAACAAGAGAAGAGGATAATCCAGAATATCCAGAATGGATCCAACAAGACCAACTATTGGCAAGCTGGCTGATGTCCATAATCTCCTTGGACATCTTGAGTCAAATCAAGACCGATACCACAGCACATGGTATATGGTCATGAGTCGAAAGATTGTTTGGAACCCCAAATGAGGTCCAAATTCATGCAACTGAAATCTACACTATACTCCACAAAGAAAGGATCAGCCTCAATCACAACATACTACAATCAACTCAAAAACATCTCAGACAGCCTAGCTATGACAGGTAATCCACTCTCAGACCTAGAATTCATTACTGCACTACTTACCGGCATTAGAAAGGACTATGATGCTGTGACCATCAACATACAATCCAGAACCGATGAACTATCCCTACAGGAGGTCCTAGCACTGCTACTAAGCCATGAACAGAGGCTTGAGCAGTACAATCAAGAAACTATAAGCAGTGTCAATCCAGTGGCCAATATAGCCGTAAATAAAAACCACAAAAACTTTACCCCTTGGAGAAGTGGCAACTTCAATCGAGGTCGCAACAGAGGAAGAATGAATGGCCGTGGCAGAGGTAGAAACAACAGTAGGCCAATCTGTCAAATTTGCACCAAACAGGGACATACTGCCTATGACTGCTGGTACAGGTTTGAAGACTCTTTCCAGACACCAAATAACAACAACAGCAGTAATGCAAATCAAAATGCATACCTTGCATCCACTGATTCCATAGCTGATCCCGCCTGGTATGCTGATAGTGGTGCCTTCAATCATGTGACCACTGACTTAGACAACCTTCCTTTGAGAGCTGTCTACACTGGTAAACAGAAACTAGTGGTTAGTAATGGTAAAGCTCTCAATATATCTCATATAGGCCACAACACTCTCACCACACATTTGCCAAATGTCAAGTTGGATCTTAAAAACATTCTGCATATGCCTACCATTTCCAAAAACCTTATCAGTGTCTCTAAACTTATTTTTGACAATGATGTCTTTGTTGTGTTTGACAATAAACATTGCTTTGTGAAGGATCAGGTCAGTCGGAGAACATTGTTGAAAAGGAAAGCTAAAGATGGTCTCTATCTACTGCATTCCCCTGCTGCCACTGCCACCACCAGTCACACCTCTTCAACAACAATCATCTATTGCACACTAGACCAGTAGTTAATAAGGCAGCCCACACTGCTAAGTCTGAGTCATGTCAAGTTAGTCTACCCTTCTGCTTTTCTAATTCTATGTCAGTGGATAATGACCTTTGGCATAGACGCCTTGGTCATCCTTTGGATTCAATAATTAGGACTCTTAGAAGATCTTGTATCACCCTTTCTAAAGTAAATACAAGTTCTTCCTTTTGCTCAGCTTGTGCTATTGAGACAAGACATAATCTACCATTTAATCTCTCCCAAACTAAAACAACCTCACCACTGGAACTAATTCACACAGATCTTTGGGGTCCCTCTCATGTATTATCCAGGGAAGGTTACAAATACTACATTCATTTGTTGATGATTACACTAGATAACCTGGATATACCCACTCAAAGACAAATCACAAGCATTGTTAGTTTTTGTACACTTCAAAAAACAGATTGAAAATCTTTTAAACACAAGAATTAAAACAGTTCAAAGTGACTGGGGGGGAGAATACAGGTCATTTTCATCTTTCCTACGTCAACAAGGAATAGGTTTTAGGCATCCATGTCCACACATACACCAACAAAATGGCAAAGCTAAAAGAAAACACAAACACATCACAGAGTTAAGACTTACACTCCTCAGTCAAGCCTCACTGCCCTTACACTTCTGGTGGGAAGCCTTTGACACTGCAGTGTACTTAATCAACAGGCTGCCCACTCCCCTCTTGTCTCATAAGTCACCCATTCAGTTGCTCTTTCATAAAAACCCCCACTATAATTTTCTAAAAACATTCGGGTGCACTTGTTATCCACACTTAAGACCCTATAATAAACACAAGATGGACTTCAGGTCTGCCAAGTGCCTCTTCCTAGGGTACAGTCCTACTCATAAAGGTTATAAATGTCTACATCCCTCTGGACATGTCTATATCACTAGGAATGTCACCTTCAATGAACTTGGATTTCCCTTTCCTACTCTCTTTTCCAATCCAACCTCAACACCCACTAATGTCCCCATTCCTTCATCCACCTCAGTGTCGATTCAACCTAATTCTGATCCTCCAACTGGTGGCAGCAGTGGCGCACAACAGAATTCTCTGGACTCTCCTGCCTCACCCTCACTGGACTCTCTTTCTAGCCCTTCCTCCACTCCCCCTCACTCCTCACCCCCCACTACCCCTTCACCTTCAATCCCTCCATCTCCATCCCAACCTTCCTTACCTACTCGACCAATCATACCTCTCACACTACCTACTCACCCTATGATCACCAGAGTACAAGCAGGGATATTCAAACCAAAGTTATTCCTTACCTCCACAGCTACACCACAACCTCTGCCAACCAGTACTGCTGCTGCCCTTGCTAATCCAGTCTGGAAGAAAGCCATGCTTACTGAATTCCAAGCTCTCCTGCATAACAAGACATGGGAGTTAGTGCCTAAACCTCCAAATCACAAGGTAATTGGCAACAAATGGATCTTTAAAGTGAAATATCATGCTGATGGTACTATTAAAAGGCACAAAGCTAGATTGGTTGCTAAAGGATTCCAACAATCCCCTGGCATTGATTTTTCACAAACATTCAGCCCTATTATCAAGCCCTGCACTATCAGAATTCTATTATCCGTTGCTGTGTCAAAGGGCTGGGACATTCAACAACTGGACGTTCACAACGCCTTCCTCAATGGTCATCTACAAGAAACTGTTTTTATGTCTCAACCACTTGGGTTTGTTGATCCTCTTCGACCTCAACATGTTTGTTGTCTCAAAAGAGCTCTCTATGGTCTGAAACAAGGCCCTCGAGCTTGGTTTCACAACATCAAAAAGCAACTTTTGGACTGGGGTTTCCTCAATTCTAAGGCTGACAACTCTCTGTTTTTTTCAACTCTCTGGTGATCACTGCCTCTATATCTTAATCTATGTGGACGATATTCTTGTGACAGGCAACAATCAAAATCACATCCACCAATTCATCTTTCGGCTCCACAAGAGGTATGCACTTAAAACTCTTGGCTCCCTTAATTACTTCCTAGGAATTCAGGTTCACCGTTCCCCTCACTGCCTCTTTTTAACCCAAGCCAAGTACATCACTGATCTCCTCAAATCCCACCATCTACATCTCTCCAAACCCTATCCAACTCCTATGTCCACTGGCACACCACTATCCCTCACCCTTGGATCTCCACTCCCACAACCTACAGCCTATAGAAAACTCATTGGCTCTCTTTAATACCTCACCCTAACCCGACCTGACATTTCCTTCCCAGTTAACAAGCTCAGCCAATTCCTACATGCTCCTACCATCACTCACTGGAAAGCTTGCAAACGCCTCCTCCGTTACCTCAAAGGGACTGCCAACCTTGGGCTCATGTTTCAACCCTCATCACAGTTTAAACTAATGGCCTTTTCTGATGCTGATTGGGCTTGCTGCCCCGATGATCGGCGTTCCATTAGTGGTCACTGTGTATTTCTCGGCAACAACATCGTCTCTTGGAGCTCCAAGAAACAAAATGTTGTCACTCGGTCTAGTATCGAATCTAAGTATCGAGCCCTAGCTCAAGCTACAGCTGAAATTAATTGGATCAAATCACTACTCAAAGAGATGAAACTCTTACCTGACTGTTAAGCCACGCTCTGGTGCAATAATCAGGGCGCTGCTACTCTTGCTGCCAACCCAGTCTTCCACTCCCGCACCAAACACATCGAGGTCGACGTCCACTTCATCCGAGACCACGTTGTCGACGGCTCGCTCAAGATCAACTACATCCCTTCCTCCAAACAGATCGCCGATGCACTCACCAAGCCCCTCTCTCAATCTCAGTTTTGGATCTTCCGGTACAAGCTTTGGGTCGATGAAGCTCCCCTCAGCTTGAGGGGGATGTTAAGTCAACGGGTCAACCCGTATCCAAAACGAAACCCGCCTGCAATGATCCATAGGCTCAACAGAAAAAGCCCAAAATAGAGAAGCCCAAGGAGCCCGTCTACATTGTTCCACAAGCTCAACAAGAAAAGCCCAAAACCAGAAACAAAACAGAAAAGCCCAAGGAGAAGCCCGAAGCCCAAGAAACAAAATAATCAGTATCTCTTTGTGTACATTATACCATATTTAGAGAATTAAATCTAATGTAATCTTCACATATATATATACATCATATGGGGTCTCAAGATTAATTGAGCAGCCACCATAACCTTTACACAAAAAAGAAAACACAGAATTCTACAGTAGTTTTTTTACATTCTTTCTCTCTGAATCGAGAGTAGGGCAGTAGCTTTAGTTCTCGCTTCATCTATGTCCAATTAGCAAGCCTCCTTCATGCTGTAATTTCATGGCTTTGGCTTCTCTTGATCGCCCTCCTTTTACTTCTCTTCCAAAATCTCCGATCAATTAGAGTAGTTCTTAAATACGCACCAGGCGCTTAGGATTTCCCTTCGCCTTACAACCAAATATCTTTTGCTATGCCGAATGAATGGCTTAGATGAATTCATTTGCTCGCTTCTTTTTAATAACGCCTGTAGCTTAAAAGTTTAATTTTTTTCTATATAATATTTTAAAATTATTTTACATTAGTTTTTCTCATCTTTTATTTTTTCCAAATTTTCTAATATTTTGTGTTTTTTCAATTATTCTTTTTATTTTCTTTGAATTTTTTGGATTTACTATATTTTATATTTTTATATTTTTAATGTTTTTCTTTTTTTGATTATTTTTATATATTTGTATATTTCATTTTTTTATTTTTTATTAGTTTTTTTTAAAAAAAATTGCTTTGCAAAGAGTTCTGTTTCTTTACTGTTGCCTTTTTTTATGTGTATGTTCTTAATTTTGTTGGATTTTTTTATTTTTTTATTTTCTTTAAGTTACTTTCATTTTTAAGAAAAAATCATATGTTTTTCTTATTTTTTTGATATATTTAGTTTCTTTCACTTATTTTTCTTTCAGTAACTTTATTTTTCTTGAATTTTTAGTTGATTTTTAAAGATTTTTTATTTATTTTTGTTTACTTTTACTTTTTTTTATAATTTTTTTATTTTTTCATCTTTTATCTATTTTAATTCAACAAAATAACAAATATTAAACCTCATCAAATGGTTGTAATTTTATTAACTTATTTGATGTAGCTTCAGTTTACTTTTTATTTATTTGATTTATTAATTTTATTATATTTTTTACATATTTTTATTTATTTGATTTGATTTTTTCTTTTTTTGTTGTATTTTTTATATTTTTCTTTAAAATATCAATGCAAATCAAAATTCGTTTGTTAATTTTTTGTGTTTTTTAATTATTCTCTTTATTTTCTTTTAATTTCTTGGATTTTATAACATTTTTTCATTTTCATTTCCTTGATTTTATAATTATTTTGTTGATATTTTTTGATATTTTATTTTATTTTTACTATTTTTTAATAAAATATATTTTCTTATTTTGCAAAGTGTTTGATTTCCTTACTATCGTCTTTTGTTATATATATTGTCTTGGTTTTATTGGATTTTTTAATTTTTAATGACTTTGGGTTTTTAATTTTTTTAATATTTATTGTTTTTATTTTGTTGAGTATTTTTATTTTTTTGTATTTATTTTTTTAGTAACTTTAGTTTTCTTAGATTTTTTAATTTATTTATTTTTTAATTTTTTAATGAAAGTATAATTTAAATCAAATTAAAATATCAAGATGTATAATTAAATACATTTAAAATTTTAACATTTTTTAAATAAAATAAAAAGAATGACCACCCAATAACTAAGTATTAAAAAAAAAAACAAAAGAGAGAAAACAATTTAAGATGTAATGTGGGCGATCTTGTACTCTAACTTTAATGTTTAGTAGTTGATAGGTGGATTTTGTGGGAGTTATATAATGAGGCTGTACTAGCACACGGAAGATAACTGGGTTGAGGAGACAAAAGAGAAGGGGCAATGCTCTATATGTTTTTATTAATATTAAAGACTTTCTAGTTGTAGGAAGGAGTAGATCTCTGGCACCGAGCTCTTTTCTGAAAATTTGAAGCCGCCTCTTACTATAAAATTACATCCACTTTCTTGAATTGCAAACCAATAATTCCTTTACTTTTCATTTTATTGTGCATCGCCATCACTTGCAGTTGCAGGCACTGGCCACCCTCCAGAGGCATGTCCCCTTGATCAAGCCCTTGTGGATATATATTAAATTTATATTATTAAAAATATATACATGTATATTGATATGGAATTTTGAATGCTCGCACTCTTAAGATTTGTACTAAATATATATTTAATCAAGTATTCACGTCCATAAATTATTCATGAATCAATGAGTGAAATAATATATATTTGAAAATTATTAAAAAAATTTTGCAATTAAAAAATTCATATTAAAATTATTTTGAAAAATTAAAAATTACAACTTTATATAAATTAAAACAATGCCAAATTGATATCAATTAAAGATGCAGACGATTCTATTATATGTTGACAAATGGCTCTGTTCTCCTTTGCTCGTGGGTTACCACGTTTGTTGGTAAATTATAAATGGGACAGATTTGGAGGACTAAAGTTGAGTCGAACATAATGTACCGTGAAAAAAAAACACAAAATAATAATAAATATAATAAATATAATTTTTATTGGCTCTTATTTACTGTTTTATTTTTTTATTCTTTTTTAGTTACTTTACTTGTGACGAAAATGGGGTTTTTAAAATTAAAAAGAAAAATATGTTTCTTTCATTCTTTGTGGCTGCGGTCACAAGGTTTTGGGTTTTCGAAGATCCTGGAAGATGCTGGTCAAGTGATTTGAGGTGCTTAAAGCAAATCAAATTTTATTTGGTCCAAAGTATTGGTTCTTATTAATTTCAATTTGTCGAAGAGTTTTGATTTTAATATTGTGGATATTTAATTTTTTATCTAATAAATATAATTATTATATTTATTTTATAATTTTAATTATTGGAATTTTTATATTTTTAAATTATTTTTAATTTTAATATAAGTATAAACAATGATGAATTTATGTGAGAGTTACCCAGACTATAATCCGGGTAATTTTTTAAAAAATTATGTAATTACAATTATATATTTATTATTAAATTTATTTTTTATTATTTAAAGAAATTTTAATTTCTTTTAGCCATTTTGATAAAAATTTAGTTCACCCTGATAAAAAAATCATGATTTTATCATTGAGTATAAAATTATTATATTTTAAGATATTAAAATTTAAACATGATAAAAATATAAATCATGCATCTTACAAATTATTAACTCAAAAAAAAAATTAAAACTTACAAAACGAGACATATAACACATAATCATAAACTACCTCAAATCGATATTTCAAAATCATACTTTCAATGAACAACTTGAATATTAATAATTATAAAATATTTTGAATCTCAGATGAATACCTCAAATGTTGAACAACTCATTCAAAGACCAATCACCATTGCAACCCTTTGGAAAGGTATGATGAAACAATGCACCTCATTTCACACATTTCCTCAAATGTTACAGGGGACCATATGTATTTTCTTTTCTGTCATAATTTCAAACCTAATTATTTTCTTATTTTAATGTTGTGAAATTATGTTTACATGAATATTTTGACATCAGATAAATATTTATATAAAATATATTATTATTATTATTAACCTTATTTATGTTGTTGGTAAGATGTTGATATATTACATAGTTAATTATTACAAAAAACAAAAGAGCAAGAAATGTATTGAAACAAAATCTAGTGGATGACTAAATAGATCTATACTTATCTTATAGGATTAGGTTGGTGAGCTATATTATTAAAATAAACAAAGGGAACCTTATGATGGATTAGTAAGGGACTAATTGCAACTGTTAGTTTAAATTCAGCTCAAAGTCAA
Source organism: Moringa oleifera (assembly GCA_021397835.1). Lineage (NCBI taxonomy): Eukaryota > Viridiplantae > Streptophyta > Magnoliopsida > Brassicales > Moringaceae > Moringa > Moringa oleifera. The sequence goes on from JAJFZO010000065.1 coordinate 1,872,502, forward strand.
TAAACCTTGCAACCTATTTACATGGTTTGATTTTAAGTGGACAGTGATAAGACTTTCTGTACCTTTTGAATTCTTACCTATTGAAACAGTAAAATAGGTATTTTAATTATTTAATTAATTTTAAATAATTTAATTATAAATAAAATTAAGATAAATTTTTTTATAAAATATTACTATTTTATCTCATTTTATCAATTTAATTTTTATATTTAAAAAATAATAAAATAAATATTAATATTTCAATTGAATTCAAATTGAACTTTAATTTAAGTTGTGTTATAAAAAATTAGAAGTATTTTTATTGTTGGAATATCTCAAAAATAATTTAAATGAATTATTCATTAATTTTTGATATAAGATTTGTTTTTATGAATTTTTTAAATTTTCACTTTGTAAATTTTTTTAAAAATTATATTTTTAATACTCAAAATTTTTGAAACTTTTTTATGGCAGTAGCTTGAATATTTTTTTATATTTGTAAAAAAATTTTAATTAAAATTTATTTTTGTAAGATCTTTAATTAAAATATTTTTAATTTTTAAATTTTTTAATAAAATTCAATTTAGATCAAATTAATATATTAAGGTTGGATGTATCATTTTTTTATATATAAAAGTTTAATTGATAATATCAAATTTTTATGAGATTTATGCCCACAAAACTATTATAAGGAGATGAACAAATATAAATAGGATTTGTGTAAACTTTGTTATAGTAAAACAAAAAAAAAAAACTAAAAATATAAAAATAAATATAGTATGCTGCTTTGAATTTGTATTAAATTTTTTATCAAGAGATTAAAAATATTTTAAAATATTTAAAATATTAATATAAATATAAAATAAATAATTATTTATTATTAATTTTTTTAATTTTCACATGATAATCACTTGAAAAATTCATATAAATGAAAAGAAAAACTTAATTCGAAACACAACTAAAAGTCTTTGATAGTCATCTATCTGTTGTTAGATAATATATGAAAATTTTAAATTAAATAATATTTATAACATGGTAAAAATTAATATATATCATTACTTATATCATTAAAAAAATAAACACATGGATAATAATTTATAATAAACATGAATTTCTTAGTTTTAATAAGGTATTTTATAAAATTAAAAGATAACATTTAAAAATAGATATTAAAATTAAATATTTTGTAGACTTAAGTGATGATTCACATAAAAAAAAAAGAAAAGTTTTTTATTAATTTAAATTATTATATTTTTAAAAAATACTAATACCTCATAATTTAATAAAATTAATAATTAAATTACATTTATTTATTTTTATATTATTATAATAAATTATAAAAATACATTTAAATTTTATAATAAACAACTCAATAGGAACTCAATTGGCTCAAAGATCCTTTATCTCTGGTGGAATGAGACTGATTGGGTCCTTGGGTTGACTGGTATGAGTGTCTATAAATAGAAATAGGGGGAGTAAGTGGACCATTTGAAAATTAAACTACAGAATCTATGAGGGCATAAATGGGAGGCTGGAGGCCGGCTGGCTTTGGTTCTGTCCTCTTTGGACTTTACAGCATTATTCGAAGATGAGTTGGTGAGGACCAGGCTCTGTTGTTGGTTTGGTTCTTCTTTTATTTTTAATTAAGTTGGTGTAAAATAGATAAATAAATAAACTAAATTGCTTACAATTCAAAAAACAAATAAATAAATTTAGAAAATAAATAAAGGGAGAATAAAATACATTAATTTAACTTAAATACCATAATTTATATTTTTATGTTATTTTTAATATTTTCTTAAATTTAAATTTAATAATAACACAATCTAAACATGTATAAGATTCACATTTTTATTTTTTTAACGATTAATATTTAATCCTTTATATTATTTTTTATAATTTTAAAACACATGCACAATTATAAAAACTAAAAATGAGGAAAATATAAAAAAATATTATTATTAATTTAATTAAATGTAATAAATTAGAAAAATGATATTTTTATTTTTTACTATAAAAAATAACAAAGATGGTGCTATCATTAGATATTAGGATGGATTATATTATAATGAATTAGATAAAGAAATCATCAATTAAAGGGATTAGTGTATATTAAAATGAGTAGATCGCCACGTGATATTATGTAAAAAAAATTTAATAGTATAACTTATTTAAACTATTTAGAAAAATCAAACTGACGGATTAAACTAAAAAGAAAGATCGAAGGTTAGATTATAATTAAATTAAAGATTCAATTTTAATGATGTAATAAATAATTATAATTTTTAACAAAATAATGGTGGACTATAAGAGATAATTTTAAAATTTTTGTTCTATTTTTTATAATTTTTAAATTTTTTAAATAATTATATTTAAATAAATATCTAATAATTTATTGATAAAATGACATCAATTTAAATAGATCGAATAAGCTTTTAAACAATCCAATCGGTTAAAAATTTAATCAACAATTCAATCAATCAAATTTGAATTATTTGATATGATTTTTAAAATAATAATAAATATTATATTATAAAATAATATTTTAAATTTTGATTTTTAATATTTTATAAACATATTAATTTAAACCATGTTAATTTGCAAAAAAAATTTAAATTTTTAAATGAATAAATAATAATAAATTTATATTATGAGATGGTCCTATACCATAAGCAATATCATATTCATTTGATAAACTATAATTAATTTAAATTATTCCAAAAGAATCAGATTAATTAATAGATTATGAAAAGAAAAAGAATATTCCAAAATAACTTATGTGCACATTAACAAATTAACATGTACATCAATGGGGATCCCTTAGTGTAGATTAACTTAATGCACTAAACATTTGGGGGATTGAATGTATAAAAGAATCCCCAAATTGGTATTCTATGATTTGACTTTTAAAGACAAAAAAAAAAAAATCAACAATTCGCTTTACTTTCTTTAATTTTTTGGTTTTGGTTATATTTTATATTTTATTTTTATTTTGTTTGTTGTTTTTCTTTTTTATGATTATTTATGTATATTTATACATATTTTTATTTTATCTTCTATTATTTTTTTCAACAAAATCTATTTTCTTGCTTTGTAAAGAGTTTTATTTCTTTAATGATGCCTTTTTTATATGTATTTTCTTCATTTTGTTGGATTTTCTTTCACTCTATTTTTTAAATTTTTCTTAAGTTACTTTGATTTTTTTAAAAAAATTTCTCATACTTTTTTTTATTTTTTGGATATATTTAGTTTCTTTCACTTATTTTTTAACAACTTTTATTTTTCCTTTGTTAGATTTTTTTTTACTCTTTTTTTAGAAGTTACTTTGGATTTTTTAATTAATTAATTATTTATTTTATTAGGTGTTTTTAATTTATTTTTTAATAATTTTTACTTTTTAAATAAAAAAAATACATTAAATTATGACTTTATCATTCCTTTTTTTTTTTTTTTTTCGTTTGCTGTACGCATTCACATGGATTTTCATTGGATGTTTTATCAAATCATGACTTTTTATTACCTTTCTATTCTTGTTTGCAATATTTGAAAATTTTGGTTAAAATTTGTGTACTATGATTATTAGATATTGTTGTTAATTTTTATTTTTTGTGAATATTTTATTGTGTAATAATAATTTTTATAAAAAATTTTATAAAAAATTATTTAATATGAATTAATCATGAAATTATAACTATTTATATTTTTCTAATAATAAATTAGCAACTTTTTCTTTTTTAAGAGATTCTTGATGGGGTGTTTAGTACTCAATGGGTCTAAAATCATCTAAGCATCCACTCAAATCATCAAAACAAAATTCAAACTAGTACTATTCTTCTTTTATTTTTTATATTTTATAAAATCAAACAGTGATTGTTTTCTTGATTTGTCGAATTTTTTCTTTAAGTTTGTTTTGTTTGTTAGTTATTTTTTAAACATTTTTAGTTATTTTATTTGCTATTTATTTGATAGCTTTAAAATTTATTTTATTTTTGTAATTTAATTTAATTTGTTTGATTGTGTTTTTATATTTTTCTTTAAAATTTAAAGTTTAAAGTTTTTTATGATTTTTTTGTTGTATTAAAGTTTTTTAAATTTTTTCTTTACTTTTTTGAGTTATTGTATTTTTATGATTGTTTTGAAACATCAACATCAACACAAACTTAAATTATTTTTAAATATTTCTATAGCTTTATAATTTTCAATTATGCTATTAATTTTTAAATTTTTGTAAAATTTTTTATTTGCAAATAAATTTTTAGTTTTAAATTTTTAATATTTTACATTAAATTAAATATTTTAAACTTTTATATTTTAGAATCAAAATTTATTTTAATTTTAAGAAATAGTGATAAAATTAATAAATAAATTATTATTTTATTTGAATGAAAAATCCATACAAGCTTCATGCATGCCCTAAAAAACATGCCTCATGCAAGTTGTCAAAATAAGACCATTGACTTAGATTTAATGAACAAACACTAATATATTTGGCATTTTCTTCCTTATCTGCTGCTCTCTCTCTCTCTCTCTCTCTTTTCTATTTTCTGGAAGTTACTTTTATTTTTTAAAAAAATTTCTAATATTTTTTTTTATTTTTTGATATATTTAGTTTCCTTCACTTATTTTTCTTTTAATAATTTTATTTTTCTTAAATTTTTAGTTTATATGATTTCTAAAGATTTTTTATTTACTTTCATATCCTTTATAAATTTTTTATGATTCATAGTATTTCTTTTTTTATTATTTTTTCATCTTTGCTATTTTAATCAACGAAATAGCAAATATTAAACCTTGTCAAGCGGTTGCAATTTTATTAACTTATTTGATTTAGCTTTAGTTAAATTTTTAATTTTTATTTGATTTTTTGAATTTTATTATATTTTTTTGCATATTTTTATTTATTTATTTTCATTTTTGTTGCATTTTTATATTTTTACTATTTGATTTATTTTATTTTTATTATATTTTTCTTTAAAAGATCAATGCAAATCAAAATTATTTTTAGAATACTTTATGATTTTTCAATTGTTTTAAATTATCTTATTCTCATTTTTATGTTTTTTTTCTGTTTTTTGTGTTTTTAATTATTTTTTAATTTCTTGGATTTTATAACATTTTTTCATTTTCATTTTGTTTGATTTTATAATATTTTTTGATATTTTTAATATTTTTATTTTTACTATTTTATTTTCGATTGAAATATATTTTCTTGCTTTGCAAAGTGTTTTTCTTTTCTATTGTCTTTATATATATATATATATATATGTATATATATATATATATATGTATGTATGTATTATCTTGGTTTGTTGGATTTTCTTTCACTTTTTTAATTTTGTTTTAATTACTTTGAGTTTTTAAATTTTTTCTCACATTTATTATTTTTATTTTGTTGAGTATTTTTATTTTTTAGCACTTACTTTTTTAGTAACTTAGATTTTTTATTTCATTTAATTTTTAATGTTTTAATTTGCTTTTATACATTTTTATTTACATATTTTATGACCCTAGCACCATTAACACACTAAAGATAAAACTATCAAATCTGTGGTTATTTGCAAATGGAAGTGTAACCATTTCTTTAACATTTGAAAATTTGTTTAACTTGATGTCACAGTGTTTCCACCCTCTTCAAACTCTGGTATTAGCAAGGGTGCACTTGCTGGGATTATACTTGGGGCCATTGCAGCTGCAGTCACGCTGTCTGCAATTGTTTCATTTCTTATCTTGAGGCTACACTCGGGAGATTACCATGCAGTTTCTAGGGCACACCACTGTAAGTGTCTGAGAACTCAGGATATAGGATCTCAAGTAGAAATCTTTAGATTACCATGCATTTATTTTATTTGAGTTATTTTTAATTTTAAGTGCATTGTTGAGATGGGAAGAAATAATTATCTTATGCTTTATTACAGGAGTTTTTTCTTGTTATCTTTAAGATTTGCTATCTATGTTTTTCTAACCAATTTATTCATAACCATCTAATATTTTGAATATTTTTGCTTGTTGAAAAATTTTTGACCATACGATTGGTCAATAGCATGAATTTTTTCAAGTTCCCTTTACTAACAATGGATGCATATGTTGCAGGTTGATCATGTGTTTATAAAAGTACAATTTGATAAGTAATTTATTGTATGCTCCTTAAACTTGTTCCCAGGACTTATAAAAGGGCTTGGTAGGGTGATTAAGATTTTGGTATTTACCTTTGTCAAATATCTTGAAAATATATTTGCGACCTATCTGGCTTTAATTTATTATATTTGATGATGTCAAGCCTGAGTGCTTCTGTTTGTCATTGAAACTGCATTTGATTTTGGGTCCTCTGAAGTAATAAATGTCAACAAAATTAATTATTGTAATATTAATACAGAATAAATATTGTTGGTAGTGCCAATCACTAGTCTTTATATTATGGTAGCACAAATTGCCAAGCATGAAAAAAATTGTGCTTAATGTTTAGTGACAATAGTTTTTTTCAATGAGGTTCATTCTAGAGGCAGCAACTTTATCAAGCTCCTTCTTTTAATGTGTTTTTGTTGCTGGGCCAGAGCTCTAGTAACCATCAGAGTTACAATTCTACCACAGTGGATTTTGTGTTGTATCTTTCGCAAGACATTTATGTAGCAGTCTTTGGTGATTTAAAAACAATTGGTTTTTGGTTAATCTGAAGGCTGTTAATGGGTTTTGTATCTAGGCCATTTCATGAAAGCGAATTATTGTGCTTGTAGCTCCCTGCTGTCTTGGGGGGATTGTTCTCAATGTTAACATATAGTTTCACACTTCAGGAAGACTACTAGATAGGCTAATTGAATTTAAAGACATTCTATCCTATTTGTTGATTTAAACCTTTGTTGTAGCCTTCATAAAGCATATTGAGGGATTTACTTCTACATTACTGTATTGATGATGCTTTTGACATTCGGCAAAGTGCTCTTGCACTTCTTGGGGACCTTGCAAGAGTGAGTTAAAATCACATTCTATGCAAGAAACTTTCTTGTATAAATATTCGTGCATTCTTACCACTGAATATATACATGTATGTTATATAATGACAAGTTTTCTCTTATAATTAGGTCTGTCCAGTATATTTACATCCTTGACTATCTGAATTCCTTGATGTTATAGCCAAACAGCTGGTAAGAGGACTCTCTTTTGTCTTTGGAACCCAATTTATGTTTCTGCACTAATAATTTTTAGTTTGGTACTTTCCATATAACACTTAATGTGCAAGGTGCCACTTAGTTGAAGGAATACATTTCTATTGCCAACAATGCACGTTAGGCTATCGGTTAATTAGCGATCAAGGTTGGTTTATTCTTTTATCCAGACTCTCTTATATGGTAACTAGCATGCAGGTTCTGTGTAAACAATTTTTTCGATGTTTACTACTTCAAGAATAGTTGTGGAAATTTGTATATGCCATTTGGTAATTTGGTTGACCTCAACAGCTAAGTTCTCGATTGTATTGTAACTAGTGCTTTAAACCCTTGGCCTTTGATCAACCCTCCTGAGTTAAATGTTTGAATTGTTTTATACAGCAAAGGCTAATTATAACATGATTAGATATTCGTACCCCCACAAACTTTCCTTGTTCTTTATCATTCTTTTTTTTTTTTAAAAAAAAAAAAACTTCTTTCACACTTTTGGAAGGGAAATGTATCGTATGACTCCTAGATGTTTTGTAAGGATTTACGTGTTTATACCTTCTTGGTGATTTTTGCTTATTTTTTTCATTTTTATTAACTTGCAGAGCCTGATGTCCATAAAGAAATGAAGCATAAGCTTGATATTGGAATAATGAAATATGAGGTATGAACATATTTAATTTTTTTTGCTGACTTTTCTCTTTTTTGACCAGTGCCAATACACATGGCCTAAGAGGTGTAAGTCATCTCATAATTTTTGAAGCAGCTAAAGGGTTGTTTAATTGTGATGTTTTGAAACTGGGTAAAGATGTTTTTAGGTTTTTGCATACAATCATATATACTCAGAGTTCTTCTAATTTTATTCTTTCATGAAAGCTGATGAGATCTTAGGAATGCTACTATGGTAGATTCATAACTTACGTTAAATTAAGCTTCCTATTGTTTTTTTTTTAATGAATTCATTCTTATTCGTCAAGCAATCTTTCTTGTGATTGAGGCCTTTTGATTTTAGCCTTCCGTTGCTTATTTCTTACAAAGATTTACCATAGAGATCACCATGTTAAGTGTTGTCCGATTATGTCTATTTATTGTATTTGTAGATCTTATTCGAAAATACCTCACCTCTCAAAACCTACAACAGTTAGTCATCATGTAGTCTCAATGTCACCAAAAAGGTTAGTGTTTTAATATTTTGAATTGCCTTTTTCATGTGTTGCTCTTTAACTATAATCTGTTTGATTTCTTATCCTCTTTGTTTATGTATGTAATTGCATATACATTTCCTAATGAAGTTTTTTCAGCAAATTGTTGATCTAATGTGACATCATATGAGCCTTGTATTACATGGTTATCAACATGTGAAATAATGTGGGCAATATTATCTGTTCATTTTGGTAAAGTTAGTGTCTAATTATGCCCTTTCCATCCAGATGTGATTGTATACTATGGTATAGGAGAGGCTTGAATCAACTAGCTTATGTTCATGGGGAAACAAGGTTCTTAGATCATAGGCCTATATATAGCATTTTTCTCATAGAGGTAGAATCTATAACCGTAGCCGAATCAAGAAAAGCATGATTTTTTCAAGTTCTAGGATTGAAGTTGAAGAATTATTGCCACATTCACATGGATACATCGAACTCAATTTCTTTTAAGACATGCACTCTTTCAAAATCCACGCTTGCTTGTGTGCTATATAAAAGTAACAAAAGTGAGCTATATGTCCTGCACTTTTGTTAAGGTAACTTTATTAAACAAATGGAGGATTCTCTGTGTTCTTAAGTGATACAACCTTATCATTTACTGTATCGCAGATGCAAATTTTTTGATGAAGTTGACAGTGTACCTTATTAAACATAAAATCATGTGAAGATTCAGCGTGCCATGGAGTTTCTTCAACTTTACCTTCCTGCCTTGATTATTCAGGTGACCTTTATCCATATCTTAATTGATCCTAATTTGTTTGACGTAGAGACAAGAAAATTAAACAAGCTGCATTCATGAACAAGAAGATAGATGTTATTATTGGATACTTAGCAGTGAAGCTAAAAAATAGGTTTCACGTTAGTTTCTCATGGGACAAAACATCAAGCCTGACTTCTTTCCCTATAATCACTATATGATTTAGGTGAATGCAATCGCCATATAAAAAATAAAATCTCTACTTAGTACATTCCCTTAAGAGCCATGTTTTATTAGATGTCTTGATTCTTGTTAAAATTTTATGGGCTATGAAGATCACTTATTCTTATTGTTATATACTATTTGGTCTTCCATTTGCAGACTCCAAAAAAGCTCCTTTTTATGGTAATAAAGACATTCTCTTGCCTGCAATCCAAAAGAAGGTTTGCCATTCATATTCTTTTCTTATCTCACTTTGTCCATTGTTGTTCTCGTTTATAATTTTCACTTACGTTATTAATTTTTCAATTTTTTTGTAAAATTTTTATTTTTTAAATAATTTTTTAGTTTTAATTTTTAATATTTTCAATTAAATTAAATATTTTAAAATTTTCTATTTTAAAATCAAAATTTATTTTAATTTTAAAAAATAATGATGAAATTAATAAATAAATTATTATTTTTATTTGAATGAGAAACCCATATATGCTTCATTCATGCTCTAAAAACATGCCTCATGCATGTTTTCAAAATAAGACTGTTGGCACCTATTTAATCAAAAAATAGATGTATTTGTCATCTTCTTCCTCCTTTGTTGCTCTCTCTCCCCTTCTTTATCAGAATCCTATCTTATTCCTTGAGAAAGCAGATCGAATGAGAACTTTCACGTCAAGAAAAAACAAGAAAACAAAGGAAGATCTCAAGCGACTTGTTTGACATTGTGCTCTGTGTTGTACTCCCTCTAGATCGAGAATGGGGCAGCAGCTTCAATTTTGGCTATAGTTACATCTAATTAGCAAGCCTCCTTCATGTTGCAATTTCATGGCTTTAGCTTCTCTTGATCGCCCTCCTTTTATTTCTCTTCCAAAATCTCTTAAAATTTTGAGTAGTTCTCAAATACGCACTAGACGGATTGGGATTCCTCTTCTCGTTGTAGCCAAATCTCGTTTACTATGCCAAATGAATGACTCAATTGAATTCACTTGCTCACTTCTTTTTAATAACATCTGTAGTTAATGAAAGTTTAAAATTTTTCTATACAATATTTTGTGATTCTTCAATTATTTTAAATTATTTTATATTTTTTATTATCTTTTATTTTTCTAAATTTTTTAATATTTTGTGTGTTTTTTCAACTATTCTTTTTATTTTCTTTGAATTTTTTGGATTTGGTTATATTTTATTTTTTTACTTTTATTTTGTTTGATATTTTTTATATATTTTTTTTATCTTCTCTTATTTTTCTCCACCAAAATCTATTTTCTTGCTTCACAAAGAGCTTTGTTTCTTTACTTATGTCTTTATATATATATTGATTTTGTTAGATTTTCTTTTACTCTTTTTTTTTTAATTTTCTTTAAGTCACTTTGACTTTTTAGAATTTTTTCTAATATTTTTTTTTGGATTTGTTTAGTTTTTTTCACTTATTTTTATTTTAGTAACTTTATTTTTTAAATTTTTTTTATTTATTTGATTTTTAAGGACTTTTTATTTACTTTTATTTTATTTTTAAAATTTTTTATGATTTTTGTGTTTCTTATTTTTTTTATTTCTTCATCTTTGCCTATTTTAATTCAATAAAATAACAAATATTAAACCTCACTAAGTAGCTGCAATTTTATTAATTTATTTGATTTAACATTAATTTACTTTTTATTTTTTATTTATCTGATTTTTTAAATTTTATTACATTTTTATTTCTTTATTTGGATATTCTTTTATTTTTATTGTATTTTTTATATTTTTCTTTAAAAAATCAATGCAAATCAAAATTATTTTCCAAATTTTTTTATAGAATGTTTTATAATTCTTCAATTGTTTTAAATTATCTTATTCTTATTTTTCATTTTTTACATTTGGTAATTATTTTGTGTTTTTAATTATTCTCTTTATTTTCTTTTAATTTCTTGGATTCTATAACATTTTTGCATTTTCATTTTGTTTGATTTTACAATGATTTTTTTTTTATATTTTTGATATATAATTTTTTTTACTATTTTATTTTCTAATAAAATTTATTTTCTTGCTTTGCAAAGGGTTTGTTTTTTTTTTTTTTACTATTGTCTTTTTTTATATGTATTGCTTTGGTTTTGTTGGATTTTCTTCTACTTTTTTTTAATTTTCTTTTAATTACTTTGGGTTTATAAATTTTTTTCTCACATTTATTATTTTTATTTTGTTAAGTATTTTTATTTTTTAGCAATTATTTTTTTAGTAACTTTAGTTTCTTAGATTTTTATTTTATTTATTTTTAATTTACTTTTATTTTTTAACCTCATATTGATTTTTTTGTGTTTTTAATTTTTTTTAAGTTTTTATCATATTCGACTACTTTATTACAACAAAACGATAAATATTAGACCTCAGTGGTGGCAATTTTATTAGTTTATTTGGTTTTCAATTTTTTTACTTTTTTATTTTTTTATTTATTTAATTTTTAAATATTATTTTTACATACTTTTAACTATTTATTTTAGATAAATTTTACATTTTTATTGTATTTATATTTTTTTATTGTTTGATTTTGTTTTATTTTATTATATTTTTCTTTAAAAGATCAATGTAAATTAAAATTGTTTTCTATTTTTTCTATAGAATATTTTATGATTCTTGAATTGTTTTAAATTATAAATTATTTTATATTATTTTTTTAATGTTTCAATTTTTAAGTTTTCTAATCTTTTATATTTTTTTCTTTTTTATTTTTTATTTTCTTCAAAGTTTTTTTCCTTTTAATGTTTTACTTGATTCATTTTCTTTTTAAATTTAATATTTTATTTTATTTTTCACTATTTTCTTTTCTAATAAAATTTATTTTGTTGCTTTGCAAAGAGTTTTGTATCTTTACTATAGCCTTTTTTCATATGTATTGTCTTAATTTTTGGGGTTTCTTTTATTTTTTATTCATTTTTTATTTTGGTTAATTTGATTTATTATAATTTTTTTATTTTACTATTTTCTTTTAGCCACTTTATTTTTCTTCGGGTTTTTAGTTTATTTGGTTTTTCAGTTCTTTCAATTGATTTTGTTTTATTTTTTAAAATTTTTCATATTTTTTCATATTTTTATGATTTTTTGAAATCTTATTTTATTTTATTTTTTATTTTTAATAATTTAAATATATTTTTATATTTTAATTTAGTAAAATTACAAATATTAGGCCCCATCAAGTGGTTGTAATTTTGTTAATTTATTTGATTTTTAACTTTTTTTATTACTTACTTTTATCAAAATTTTAAATTTTATTTTATATTTAATATATTTTTATTTACTTATTTTAATTACTTTTACATTTTCTTGTATGTTTATTTTTTATAGTTTGATTTATGTATTGTTATTACATATTTCTTTAAAAGATCAATGCAAATGAAAATTGTTTTTCAAAATTTTTTTATAGAATATTTTATTATTCTTGAATTGTCTTAAATTATTTTACAATATTTTTCTCATTTTCTTAATTTTAATTTTTCTAGTTTTTTGTGTTTTTTCTTTTTCCAATTATGTTTTAGTTTCTTTGATTTTTTTTGGATTTTATTACATTTTATTTTTACGTTATTTGAATTTTATCCTTCTTATGATTTTTGATATATTTTATTGATTATTATATTATATTATATTTTTTACTATTTTCTTTTCCAATAAAATTTATGTTTTTGCTTTATAAAGAGTTTTGTTTCTTTTCTATTGCCTTTTATTATATGTATTGTCTTGATTTTATTAGATTTTTTTAACTTTTTTTAAAAAAGTTATATTGAATTTTTTATATTTTATATTTTAAAATAATTTTTTATTTTTAAATTTTTAATATTTTTAATTAAATTAAATATTTTAAATTTTTATATTTTAAAACCAAAATTTATTTTAATTTAAAAAAATGATAAAATTAATGAATAAATTATTATTTTTATTTGAATGAGAAACACATACACGCTTCATGCATGCTCTGAAAACACGCCTTATGCATGTTTTCAAAATAAAACCATTGGCAGCTATTTAATCAAAAAACACTTACCTATTTAGCATCTTCTTCCTCCTCTATTAATCTCTCTTCCCCACTTCTTAGAATCCTCTCCTATTCTTGGAGAAAACAAATCGAACGAAAACTTTTATGTAAAAAAAAAAACACAAAAACAAAGGTAGATCTCAAGCGATTGGTTCGACATTGTGCTCTATGTTTTACTCCCTTTAAATCGAGAATGGGACAGTAACTTTAATTCTGGCTTCAGCTACGTCCCATTAGTAAGCCTCCTTCATTCTATAATTTCGTGGCTTTGACTTCTTTTGATTACCCTCCTTTTATTTCTCTTCCAAAATCTCCTCACATTTTGAGTAGTTCTCAAATATGCACAAGACGAATTAGGATTCCTTTTTCGATTGCAGCTAAATCTCGTTTTACTATGTCGGATGAGTGGCTCAAGTAAATTCGTTTACTCGATTGTTTTTAATAACATATATAGTTAATAAAAGTTTAAATTTTTTAGTAGAATATTTTATGATTGTTGAATTGTTTTAAATTATTTTACATTATTTTTATCATCTTTTATTTTTTTTCTAAATTTTCTAATATTTTGTGTTTCTTTCAACTATTCTTTTTATTTTCTTTGAATTTTTTGGATTTGGTTATATTTTAATTTTTATGTTTGATATTTTTCTTTTTTATAATTATTTATATATATTTGTATATTTTATTTTATTTTATGTTTTTTTTTCTAACAAAATCTATTTTCCTTCTTTGCAAAGAGTTTTGTTACTTTACTGATACTTTTTTTTATATGTATTTTCTTGATTTTATCGGATTTTCTTTTACTCTTTTTTCTATTTTCTTTAAGTTACTTTGACTTTTTTAAAAAAAGTTCTTATATATATTTTTTGGATATATTTAGTTTCTTTCACTTATTTTTCTTTTAGTTACTTTATTTTTCTTAAATTTTCTAGTTTATTTGATTTTTAAATATTTTTATTTACTTTTATTTCTTTTTAAAAAATTTTATTCTTTTTTGTATTTCTTTTTTTTTTTTCATCTTTGTCTACTTTAATTCAACAAAATAATAAATATTAAACCTCACTAACTGGTTACAATTTTATTAACTTATTTGATTGAGCTTTATTTTGCTTTTTTTATTTGTTTATTTTTTAAATTTTTTACATATCTTTATTTATTTATTTGGATTTTTTATTTTTTGTTATATTTTTAATTTTTTTTACTGTTTGATTTATTTTGTTTTTATTATATTTTTTTAAAGATCAATGCAAATCAAAATTGTTTTTCAATTTTTTCACAAAACATTTTTTAATTCTTTAATTGTTTTAAATTATCTTATTCTTATTTTTTAGTTTTTAAGTTTTAAATTTTTTGTGTTTTTTAATTATTCTCTTCATTTTCTTTTAATTTTTTGGATTTTATAACATTTTTTTCATTTTCATTTTTTTATTTTATAATGATTTTTGATATTTTTTAATATTATATTATATTTTGACTATTTTATTTTCTTGCTTTTCTATTTCCTTTTCTTACATGTATAGTCTTGATTTTATTGGATTTTTTTACTCTAATTTTTTTAAGTTACTTTGGATGTTTTTAATTTTTTAATTATATTAGGTATTTTTAATTTCTTTCACTTAATTTTTTACTAATATTATTTTTAAATAAAAAATTACATTGAGTTACGACTTTGTCATTGCTTTTGTTACTTTTTTTTTTTTGGGTTCACTGTAGGCATTTTCATGGGTTTTCATCGGATGTTTTATCAAATCATGACTTTTTATTACCTTTATATTCTTGTTTGCAATATTTGAAAATTTTTGTTAAAATTCATGCACTATGATTATTGGATATTGTTGTTAATTTTGATTTTTTGTGAATATTTTATTATATAATAATAATTTTTTATAAATAATTTTGAAAAAAAATTATTTGACATGAATTAGTCATAAAATTATAATGGCTAATATTTTTCTAATGATAAATTCTTAAATTTTTCTTTTTTAAGAGGTTCTTGATGGAGTGTTTAGTGCTCAACAGGTCTAAATCATCTAAACATCCACTCAATTATTTTTTAAAAAAATTCATACTAGTACTATTGTTTTTTTATTTTTTAGATTTGATAAAATCGAACATTGATTGTTTTTTTTATTTGTTGAAAGTTTTTGTTTTAAGCTTGTTTGATTTTTTTTTAGTTATTTTTTAACACTTTTAGTTATTTTATTTGCTACTTATTTGATAGTTTTGAAATTTATTTTATTTTTGTAGTTTAATTTAATTTTTGATTGTGTTTTTATATTTTCTTTAAAATTTATCCATTGTATTAAGTTTTTTAAAATATTTTCTTTACATTTTTGAGTTATTATATTTTTATGATTTTTTTGAAACATCAACTTAAATTAAAATTATTTTTGAATATACTTACAGCTTTATAATTTTTGCTTAGGCTATTAATTTTTAAATTTTTTATAAAAGTTTTTATTTTTAAATGACTTTTGAGTTTAAAATTTTTAATATTTTTAATTAAATTAAATATTTTAAACTTTTATATTTTAAAATTAAATTTTATTTTAATTTTAAAAATAATGATAAAATTAATAAATAAATTATGCATGTTTTCAAAATATGACCGTTGGCAGCTATCTAATCAAAAAGCGCCCACGTATTTGGCATCTTTTTTCTCCTCTATTGCACTCTCCCCACTCCCCCTTCCCCCGCCCCTCGCGTCTCCCTCTCTCTCCCCTAGAATCCTTTCCTATTCCTTGAGAAAGTAGATTGAATGAAAACTTTCACGTCAAGAAAAAATAGGAAAATAGGGGAGGATATCAAGCGACTAGTTCGACATTATGGTCTGTGCACTCCCACTAAATCAGGAATGGTGGGTAGCAGCTTCAGTTTCGATTTCAACTATGTCCGATTAGCAAGCCTCCTTCATGTTGCAATTTTGTGGCTTTGGCTTCTCTTGATCGCTCTCCTTTTATTTCTCTCCTAAAACCTCCTAACATTTAGAACAGTTCTCAAATACACATTGGATGGATTGGGATTTCTCTTCCCCTTGCAGTTAAATCTCGTTTACTATGCTGGATAAATGGCTCAAATGAACTCGCTTGCTCGTTTCTTTTGATAACGTCTGTAGTTAATAAAAGTTTAAAATTTTCCTATAGAATATTATAGCTATTGAATTATTTTAAATTATTTTATATTACTTTTTATTATCTTTTATGTTTTCTAAATTTTCTAATCATCTGTGAGTTTTTTTTAACTATTCTCTTTATTTTCTTTGAATTTTTTGGATTTGGTTATATTTTATTTTTATTTTTTTGATGTTTTTCTTTTTTATCATTATTTATACATATTTATATGTTCTATTTTATTTTTATTTTTTATTTTTTTCAACAAAATCTATTTTCTTACTTTACAAAGAATTTTGTTTATTTATTGGTGCCTTTATATATATATATATATATATATTGATTTTGTTGGATTTTCTTTTACAGTTTTTTCTATTTTCTTTAAGTTACTATGATTTTTTTAAAACAAAATTCTTAAAATATTTTTTTGGATATATTTAGTTTCTTTGACTTATTTTTTTTAATAAATTTATTTTCCTTAAATTTCTTAGTTTATTTGATTTTCAAATATTTTTTATTTACTTTTATTTTCTTTTAAATTTTTTTAAATTTTTTGCATTTCTTATTTTTTAATTTTTTTCATCTTTGTCTATTTTAATTCAATAAAATAGCAAATATTGAATCTCACCAAGTGGTTGCAATTTTATTAATTTATTTGATTTAGCTTTACTTTACTTTCTATTTTTTTATTTATTTGATTTTTTGAATTTTATTATATTTTTTACATATTTTATTTATTTATTTGGATATTTTTTTCATTTTCATTGTATTTTGTTTTTTAATATTTAATTTAATTTATTTTTATTATATATTTTTTAAAAGATCAATGCAAATCAAAATTATTTTTAAATTTTTTATACAATATTTTATGATTCTTCATTTTTTAAATTATCTTATTCTCATTTTTTAAGTTTTTAATTTTTTATGTTTTTTAATTAATCTCGGTATTTTGTTTTAATTTCTTGGATTTATAACATTTTTTTATTTTCATTTTGTTAGATTTTATAATGATTTTTATTTTTTAATATTTTATTTTATTTTTACTATTTTATTTTTTAATCAAATTTATTTTTTTACTTTGCAAGGTGTTTGATTTCTTTACTATTGTCTTCTCTTATATGTATTGTCTTGGGTTTGTTGGATTTTTTAAAATTTCTTTAATTTTCTTTTAAGTACTTTAGTTGTTAAAAATATTTATCACATTTATTATTTTTATTTCTTGAGCATTTTTGTTTTTTAGCACATATATTTTTAACTTTAGTTTTCTCAAGTTTTTTATTTTATTTATTTTTTTAATTTTTAATTTGCTTTTATTTTTCAAACCTGCTTATGATTTTTTATATTTTTAAGACGGTTTCCAGTATTCCATTAGTCCATGGGATTAAATGAGGTTACTTGTAATTCTTAGATTAAATATATCAAGGAGAACGTTAAGAAATTTATGAAAAAAAAATTGCAAGGATAAAAATCATATGTCAAACAAGCCCTTAAATTTTTTATTCGGCAATGAAAATTAGGGGTGAGCATTCGGTTAATATGGTTAATTTTGTTTAAAAATTTAAAAAATCAAATTAATCCAATTTAAAAAAACAATTAAACCGAATCAAAATATTTTTTATCGGTTTAATCGGTAATCGAATTAATCAAAAATTTATTTAAATTTAAATTTTGTATTTTTAAAAAATAAATTATTATTAATAATATTAATAATATTAATTAATTATTAAATTAAAATCAATTTTTCGATCAATTTTGATTTTAAAAAATTAATCAAAAATTGATAAAAAATTAAAAAAATTAATTTATAAATCGATTTAAAATAAAAAAAATTTAAAAATCAAACCAAATTAACCGAATTTAATTTAATTTATCAACTTTTTTAATTTCAACGGAATTATGCTAACTCCAGTGAGAACGGGATTCATATCACGTGACCACTGGACACACGCCTGCATCACCTACAGGGAAGTCAGGGCCGCATCTCCCGCTTCTGTACTCCCCGCTACTCGGCTTTTTTAGCTCATTTAGGCCTTCTTCCTGCCATACTCGCCAATAGAAGTGTCATGGATCACTCGCTATATTGTTCTGACATTTGTCTGTGAGTACATCTGGTTCTCTGATGATGGAGTTGCTTCTTTTGTGTACTCGCAGACGTAACGAAGTCCATGGAAAGGCTCAAACATAGCCAGACAGAAATCCAACAAAACGGATGCTATCTGCCATGTCAGAGTCGACGAGAGTCTGTCCTTTTCATTTGTACGTGTCATCCGTGTAGGTCATCCCACTGGCAGTACTGTAGCGAAGGCCTCTCCATTTTGCTTACCATGAGGTCCCATAGAAACTACCAGCAGACTAGACTGATTTCTTACAAGCAGTCCATTTATTTTAAAAAGTTATTATTTGAAAATGTAATATTTTACTTTAATTTTCCTATTAATATTCAAAATAATTTAAATAAAAAATACATGTGCTAAACAAATTAAAAATTAATTCAGTTGCATAAAACTATGGCTCTTTGCTTACTTTACTTTTTTTAAAAAATAAAAATACTTAGACATAAGTTTTCTCTATTTCAAAGTTATGGTGATTATTAAATAGAATAAAATTTATTTTATAAATGCAAATCCTTTGATATTATTTCAAGACTAAACAATAGGTAATTATGTAAATCAAACAAGTATGCCTTGTTATTAACTCAACTTTCCTTACAGTATCCAAGTTTCAGAATATAGACTAAAGTTATGTCTTTTAAATTATAATTACATATATATATATATATTCACTTATTTTCAAACAAAAGAAATAAGTGAACATTTTGTAATTCTTGGAAAATGAATAGTAAAGCATGCAGAGCACTTTGTCCAGCTTCATTACAAAATATTTTTAATAAAATATGTTAAATAAATGTTTCAAACAATTTCGTTTATTAAAAAAAAGTATTTATTCTTGGAATAGATCATTTGTTTTGATTGATGGTTTGTGATAACTAATATTAAAATCAAATCAATTCAGTGTTCCATATTGTTCAACATTTATGCTAAGAAGTGTTCAGCTTGATGTCAAAATATTTCCATCTATAATAAAGATATTACAATTTTGAGTAACCAAATAATATTTAAAATAGCTCTTTTTGGCTTGTTTGGGATTTAAAGTTGAGGTTGCATGTTGTTCAACATTTATAGAATATTTTATTATTCTTGAATTGGCTTAAATTACTTTACAACATTTTTCTTTTTTTTTAATTTTAATTTTCTGTTTTTTTTTGTTCTTTGTTTTTTCAATTACGTTTTAGTTTCTTTGATTTTTTTTAGATTTTATTACATTTTAATTTTTCTAATTTTTATTTTATTATATTTTTTATGATTTTTGATATATTTTTTTTAATTTTATATCATATTATATTTTTTTTACTATTTTTCCAATAAAATCTATCTTCTTGCTTTATAAAAAGTTTTATTTCTTATATTGATCTCATGAAAAATAGATAGAAAACAAGGTTCTTTTTTTTATTAGTTTGATTAGCAAAAAGAGGATACCATCTAGGTTAACCCACATGGATGCTGGGGCAAGGTTATAGTATTTTACGTCCATTGAATATGCTTGTACTCACAATTTTAAATCAAATTTTGTTCTCATGATAAAATAGTTTTTTTAATTTCAAAAATAATTTATATTTATAAATATAATAACTATAATTAATAATGATAATAAATGACAAAATAACAATAATAATTTTTTTAACAAATTATAAACGATAATAAATAACCATTCAAATTATAAAACGAATTATAATAAAAGTTATAACCATTCATTTTTTTTAACAAACTTAGTATGATTTTAAAAATCATCTTATGAGGTTAAAATTGTTTCTTATAATTTACCATACATGTGAGTACATGAGATTATCTAATTTAATTGCATCATTTTTGTATTTTTTAAAAAACTAATTAAAAAAATTGACTTAAATTAAGAAACAGCTTAAAGGTGTTAAGATATCATACAAATAGATTTCGCTATGCAAATTTGTCAACCAATATTTATCATAAAATCATTAATAGTAATATTGATATTTACAAATACCTAAATAATTTAGAGCATAATATAAGAAAGCATTAACTAAGATATTAGGATAAAAAATTTAATTTATTTACTAAAATTAATAATCATATGCAAATTAATGTAAAAGGGGAAGATCATATGTACCCTTCTGGTTTTTTTTCCTTAAAAAATTGTTTTGAGTGTTTTTATTTTTAAAAATATTTTCATGGGGAATAATGTAAGAGAATGTAATAAAGATGAAAGGGATGAAAGAACAAAATTCCCAATGAAGAAAGAGGGAGAAAAAGTCATGCGTATATAATTTTTATTTGTATAATAATCTTAATTCACTTTTAGATGCCATCAAAACGAATAAAATATTTTCTTTGTATCAAATTTAATAAGAATATGTACAATATAAATATTTAAATATAACAAAATTTTTTATTTTGATACTATTTATAAAATTATTAAAATAATTACATAAGTAATAATCATGTGTGTACAAAATTATTAAAGAAAATAATAAACAAAAGTCACATAGCAAAATTTAATAACAGCATAAATTTTAAGAAAAAATATATTTTTTAACAAAAAAATGTTTTATAGGATCCAAACAGAATTTTTTTTATAAATATAATATTTAATTTAACTTTTATATCTAAATAAGTATAATATTAAGTTTTGAGATTATTATTATTTTATATAAATTGAATATTTAAGCCTCAAAATTTCTTCATATTCTTTATTTTTTTCTTAAAAATCAACTCTTTGTTTCCTTAATCTAGTGTTTTTTTGCTTTAATTCTTTTTCTTTTTCATTCCTTGAGAAAATTTTGCAGGTTCTTTTCACAGTTGAATTTTGGAGTATTATTATTAAAACTTACCTATATAGATGCCGTTTGTTAATTATTTCTCACATTCTCTTTATTTTCATATGATATATTTTTTAAAATTTAATTTTAAATTAAATTTTTATTTTTTATTTTTACGAGATTCTTTAAAAGTTATTATGATTTTTGTTTGATATTTGATAATTTATTTAATAGTTATTTGATACTTATTTTTCACTTGTAAATATCCCATGTGAGATATATTCTATAAGTCAAGAGTATGGGATTATGAGAGAAGATTTTCTTTTTTGGTCTTAGAGATGGGTTTTTACGAGAGAAATTAATTATCTGATTATTATTTTTTATTGTATAATAGTCAACACGTGAGGAGTTCTAAGTATCTCATTCTTGTACATAGAGTTTGTTGTTCTAAGAAGATGGGGTTCTAACACTATCTCCAATAATGAATACCAAAAACTATATAATTTTGATATAAAAAATATTTTTTGAATATTATAATATTTATTTTTTAATATTCAATATATTACGTCAAAATAATGTAATTAATATTTTATAATAAATAATGTAATTTATTTAAAATAATAAAATAATTAATTGAATCTAATTTTTTAATTAATTTATCTGAGATAATAACATATTTTTAATACAATAATTTTTGAAGTAATTTTTAAAATATAATTTTTACAATAATTTGTAATAGGATATTTTTGGGGTGAATGCAAGGATTGATGTTTCTTTTGATTAGTCAGCAAATCGAATGAGATCATCTTTTAAGTATGAGAATTTAATTGATAATATAAAATAAATATTAAGATTTTATAAAAACTTTACTCTATTTTAAAAAAATGATAGTGTTCTTATAAGATAAGATAAAGAGATAAAAAAACAAAAATATTCATGTATGACAAAAAAGTAAACAAACAATATGAAACTATTAATAGTTGCATTTTAAAAATGGAATGAACTTAATGACTTGATATATTAAAATTGTTTATGCTAATTACATTTTCTTTGAAGAAACCTTGTAGTTTCAGTGGGGTCGCTTCCTACTGCTTCTCTGGCTCTCTTAATAAGTTTGTGCTCCACATAAATACTTATGTCTCATGCAAGCAATATCAACCTCTCTAGTGAATAGTATTATGAGAAAAAAAGTTAAAAAATTATATATTTCGATATTTGATAATTTAATAAAATTAATTACTAAGATGATGTATTAATTAATTAATTAATTAATTTTTGTATTGTAAATTATTAAAATATTTTTATATTAAATAGCTTAACCCAATAATTCACTTTTGACTACAATCAAAACAAACAAAATATTTTTTTCGTATCGAATTACAGTCTAATGTGACATGTGTATCACTAGTAATTTTATCAACTTCTATCTGGTATTTTTCAGAAATATTTTTAGAACAGCCTAATTCGAGATAAAAACAATCTATGATGTTTTAAACCAAAATTAAGTAATTAACGTAACTAATAATTAATTAAACAAAAACAAAAGCATTAATCTGACTTTTTGGTCTACTTAGAAGATTTATTAACTTCTTAGCCCAAGTGGAAGGTGCCTTCTCTCTATATCACCATCATCACAGTCATGGCCTATCGAAAGATCCATCGCGACCATCCAACTCTGAACTCTCTTTATTTTTTATTTCCTTGAGCCTTAGGGACCTAATATGAAAATTTTGCCCTTTTTTAAGCTTAATGATGTGTCGCCTTTGCATTGGTTGTACAAAAGGTGGGCCACAACTGATGTTGACTGTGAAAATCACATAAGTAAATAATACTTTCAAGCTATTAATTGTGTAAGTAAGAGCAAATTAAATTATGTTGACCATGATGATTCATGAATATATCTTTAAATTTCATATGATTTTAAAATTATTTTATTAATTAAATAATTCATAATTTTTAAATATAATCATAAAACAAATGTACTGGAATAATTCATAAATTTTAAACAAATATGATATTATACCTTAAGGATAACATTTATGAAATTATATGATTAAATATTTATTTGATCTTTTAAACAAATTAAATTCCATAATTTATCTGGCAAAATTGTAATTGTGCAACCTTTAAAAAAAGCTCTAGCTAAGTTGCTAAAATTATATATGAGAAGGAAAATTTCGGGATTCTAGGATATCGAGCATGTGCCACATGTAAGAAAGAAGAGTCATGAAAGTGCCACATCACATTTAACAACCCATATACTGATATAATGACGTTGCTTCTTATCAATGAAAGATTGTCCATGCATGTTAAAGCCCTTGTTCTCATATTTTTGAAGATGTTGTGGTGTACCCACTTAATTTATTAGCATTAATAAATATCAATAATCAGACTTTGTTTGAAAACATTTTAAAAATTAAAATTTGATTGGAAAGAAAGAGCAAAATGTAGGATTTAAAATAATCTGATTTATTAAAATTGTGAGTGCTTTGCCGTAAGTTTTGTTTCATTCCCTGCAATAATGATGTAATAATCATGTTTTCATTGAAAAGGATCATGTTTCTTCGGGTAAGTGAATCATATTTTTGGAAACTCATATCTGCAAAGGAAATGCTTCTATAGTTTTTGAGAGCTTCTTGGTGTTTAAGATTCTCCCATTGACTCTGCTTCTATGAGAAGTTCAAAAAACATGATCCAAATAATAAAGCCTAGCAATATAAGCTTCCATCAGGGACATAATCTTTTTTTTTCTAATATTCATAGCTTTTTTTTTAGGATTTTAGTTCAGATAAGCTGTTAATCTCACGGAGTTCAAAGTTTTGTTTATAACATTTTCTTATATTTGTTCCTAGAACAATTCCCTTACAAGCTTAGAAACCTCTTCCATATACTGCTTTATGATGGCTAGATAATTGATTGAAGGAATTAAGTTGAATCCTTGGTCTTTTAGGCTTCTTAAGACTCTCATGCAATTAAAAGTGCTATTTGGTGAGATGATTTAAAGTCTAATTATATAAGTGGTTACTCTTTTGAGTACAATTGAAAATACAGTGTTCCTCACGGTATCAGATGCGAGCATAGTTAAGAACTTTGTACCTTTGGGAAATCTAGGTAAGGTCTGGCTAGAGGCCTATTTAAGGCATTTAAATAGTTACTGGGTTTCAAGATTCCCATTCAAAATGGCTTTTGATTCAATAGGCCCTCCAACCTTGCACTAAAAAAATCTAAAGGCTTGTTTCTATAGGCCTGAATAGTAATAGAACTTGACATAATCCAATCAAATGGCGTCATCATTTTGAACAAGTGTACCTATTTGCTTGGCATTGAAGGCTCACCTACAGTTCCGACTGTTTTGCCACATATCAATCTAGTAGCCATCACGATCTAAAGCATCAAATTAGGTTGTTTTGAATTCTAAGGTTTTCTTTTCTTACAACAAGGACAATTATTACAAAAGTATGATATGTTCATAGTTTTTGATGAATGCATTTTTAATGTATTTCTTTTTTTGATCTTAGTTATTCCTTTATTTCTAAAAAAAATTAAGATACATTTAATTTTTTAATCAATTTATTAGTAAAACATTTTGAAATATGTTTCTGTTTTTACTTTTTGAAAAAATTATACTGACAGACAAATCTTTCCTCTGCAACGTCATACGCACTTGTAAGAACTCACTTCCATCTCCGAGAATTACAAAGTAGAAAAAAAATATAGTAGTTATACCACAAGCACACGCCCTGAAGAAAGAAAGAGAGATAGGGAAACAATGATGGGAATGACAACACAAGCATATGGTGAGCCATGGTACCAAAACAACCCCTATGCCTACGAATCAGGATCCTTTGATTGGTACTAGAAGTGTCATTCTTTGGCTCCTCTCATTAACCTCTACATGAGCATCAGCTAGTGTGTGTTGACCCAAACATAATTTATGATCACATCATCTTATCTTTTTCCCCCATCTGCACCTTTATCACTAATGGTCAAGGTGCCATCATTATCAAACTTTGATGATTTACTATCGATGTCATCACTCCCATTACGATTATTATGCATCCCTTGATGTGCAAATTATCTGTTCATTTATTTTTCATGAACTCTAGGTCTTTTGAGGCCGCTTCCTTATTAAGAACGGTTTAAGAGCTACCTAGTCAATTTTCAAGTTTCTTTGCCAAAAGAACTCAACCAACAATTAATGAAATACTATGCATTCGAATTGGAAATAATAGAATTAGGAAACCCACCTCATTAATTTGGGTTTTATTTATAAATCAAGATAAAATCATATATTACCCATGACATGACATAATTAATTTATAAAATGAATGATTAACATGAATTAATAAAAATCAAACTAGCCAAAAAATACTAATTAATTAATTTGAAAAGAAAAAGAATATTTCTCACTTTTCGTGAGAATGTGACATGCTGGCAAAGAAGACTCTGGTTTTCTTAGGATCCATTTTCTTCCTCACCCATTTCAGCATGCTCTTTATCATTAGTTGATAGGCATCTTACTTACCATATGAGTTGCAGTGGCAAAGGATATAACAAATGAATGCACTAATACAATGGAAGTAAAGGTCTTACTCACCATAGAAGTTGAAACAATTATAATTTTTCATAACTATACTTCATATAAATAAATATTGAAATATGGTTAGAGCCCACGATGGGTAAAAGAAGTAATAACTTATATCTTTATACAATGCAGATTCAGATTTCTACTTACCTAAGTATAATCGGAATTAGGAATGACTCTTATCTGCAAATTAAATGACTATTATCTGTAAATTAAAACAAAATTTTAAATTATATGGCTCCGCAGCATACATGCATGCATTCATCTTCCCACTTTCATGCTGTTACATAATCAAAGTGGTTCTCTTGGAGATCTCTAAAAATCCCACTAAATATTCATTTGCAACTCTTTTTGAAATAATTAGAAAAATGAAATTAGATGATGTATTATGATAGTTCATAATTATCTATTGCATATTTGAAGGATTTAATTATTTTTGTGATGTCAATCAGTAAGGTTGGGGTAGAGTAAAATAGTGGCCCATTTTAGGTCCTCATAGAAGTTATAATTTGGAATATCAACTTATTCTAAAATAATTATGCTCCAAAGGCTGATAAACATTTATATAATTTACACAAGGTTTTCAGAGGGATTAGTCAATTGGAAAAGGTAAAAGAGAAAGCAATTACCAATGCTACATCCAAGGGAGAGATTTTGGACCCGTTGGGTTCCACGAAAGCAATATAAAATGAAATCAGGGTAAAAAGATTAGCATGGCTCACCTCCTATAGAACAAAAACATGATTTAAAACACATATAGGCTCCATATCATTCAAAACTGAACATAAAGTTAGTCAACCTCTACATTGCAGCTTCTAACTTGTCATCATTGCAAAGTTCGATCCCATTACTCATGTTAATTCTAGATTCTCTAAGGAAGGAAAGAAGCAATTCAAACATCAATTTAAGCACCTAACATTTTGATAGAATTATTATTTTCAAGATAGATCTCATGGCTAGGCAAAGGAAAACCACCTACTAGCTTGGGAGATTTTGCTGAAGGCACTGAAATTCTTGAAGCATTATTCAAATAAAAAGCTCATTGCTCAGAATCAATGATAACTTTCAACCATGTTTCATATGCTACAAAATATCAAAATGAACAATTTGAGTTTCCAGGGCACCAAATCCATTGTTAGAATCAAGGATATTTATTAACCCCTCCAATCCTCCCATAATGGAAGGGACTCGATATACAAGACAACATCTCTCCTAATTTTAGTTACCTATGTGCAGTAAGTTATGAAGTAAATCTCATGATTAATCCACTACTGGTCTTTTCTTCTGTTGAGAAGAAAAAATAAAGGCAGGCTCGGGTTTTGGAGCAGTGAAAGGCAGACTGTATCAAAATAATAGAATTATTTTTCCATACAAATGGACATCTGGAACTAGAATTACCTTAACATCCACTCAATACTATGATAATAACGTTATGTTACACTAAACTCAATATTGCATTGAGAAGGAAAATGAAAATGAAGAAATGAACTTTATTTTTCTCCACTTTTAAGTTGCAGACCTTGAGGAGAAACACTAACTAATACCTAGAATCAAGATTTAAATTAAGCATAATCGCAAGAATCCATCAAAAAGTTCACTTATCGAGTTACTAAGCAAATTAAACCGTAAAGTCCCATTTGATTAAAATTCATAAAAAGAGAAAAAAAGACAAAAGAATTAGAATTAGACATCTGGTAATCAGTAAATACCTAATCGCATTAAAACTCATATTGTAATAAACCTTGAAGAACCTATACTGAACCCAATAGACTTACAAAATAAAGAAACCAATGAAGCATGAATAATGAAGGATCAAAACAAAACAGCTCTATAGAGATTCCGAAGTAATTGGAAAAGGAAATAGTCTAATTGGTAAATGATTTTGGAAACGATCTTGTCCTTTCCTAAAAAAGCGAGATCATGAAGAAGGCAGTAGAGAAAATAAGAAAAAAGAACTTGGTAATTAAGGTCAAAATCAAAGTCTACCAAGAAGGATATGAAGGATGATGAAAAACTTGAAAATCTCTTAAAGGCTGGAGTAAATATTTACTAACATCCCTCATATAGTCAAAAGCAAGGAGTCTTCTCAAGCAAATTTGTTTAGATTCAACAATGCTTCTTAATCACTCTTTGAGGTTTAAATTTCATTCAGCAAAATCCAAAAAATTCAAAAAAATTCAAGTAAAAATCTTAGAAATCTCGTCGGAATATATGGAATGTTCAAGTGAAGGAATATTAATTTTAAATTTAAAAAATTAAAAAACTCTAATAAAATTTATTTTTAATTATTTAAAAAAATTAAATTTATTTTCAATTAAAAAACTCTATTATTAAAGAGAAAATTATTTGAAATTAAATTTAAATTTTTTAAATAATTAAAAATAAATTATAAAATATGTTCTTATTTTTATATTTTATATTTCAATGATAAAAATATTTTAAAAATATAATAAATTTTTAAATTTAATTTATATTTCTAATTTTTATAAATTCATTTTTTGAAATATATGTTTAATTTTAAATATGATTTAATAAATCTTGCTTTATTATATTTGAATCAATATTAATTAATTTAATACAAAATTTTAAATTTTAATTTTTTTTAAAATTATAAATTTATTTTGAAGGTAATTATAAGCAATAACCTCTAAAAAATATGTATTTTAATTACTAATATTTATTATTGTTATTATATATTTATTGATAATGGCTATTTGATAAATACCATTAACAATGTCATAAAAGAACTTTCACTAATATATGTAGTGGCAATTGTAACAATTACTGCTCAATAATTATCACTAAAAATCTACTTCATTGTAGTGACTAAAGTAAGGCTAGATCATGATAAGTATGATTATTATATAATTACGTGATGTTAATCTGGGCATTTTAGGTTCTTTCTTAAAGTTATGATAACTAAAGATTACAAACATTGCATATAAACGTCTTAATGAAACAGGCAACCTTGTTCCCTATCTACCATAAGGATAATTAAAGACTAGACACTAACAATTTCATACATAGTTGAAGCTTCTTAATCATAGTACTTTATTTCGGGTAGGTGGGAAAAATCATGAAACTTAAGAATATTTAAACAAATTCTTTCGCATTTCCATAACTATGTGAACATATCAGTTAATGAAGAAGTTGGCATTACCATACATGGCAGTCTTACTCAACTGTTCTTTCTTTCTTTCTCTTTGCCTTAATTTCTATTTGTCTAGTTGGGGACATGCAAGTTGATATGCAAGAACATGTCAGGTCTAGTTTGGGAAAGACCAATAATTCTTCTATGTATGTTATGTATTCTGTTTGCAGGTGCTGGACTATGCACAAGTTAAACAGTGCTAAATAAGAATTAAACTTTAAAAATAGCTAGCTAGCTTCATAAGCTGCTTATTATTACTAAACCTTGTATAATAAAACAATGATCGTCCAATTATCTCTAGAAAGAAGATTACAGTACCATGATTAACAAAATTTGAAAAATACCTCGAAAAGGGAGAACGTGGAAAGAGAGAGTGAGAGAGAGCAGAGAAAGACGACTAGGAAGCTGCCATAGCTCACAAGTATGCAAGTCAACTTCCACAAGAGTAACCTTCAAGAGTTCTTCATTAGTAATCCTTTTGTAGAGATAGTGGCAGACAAACTCCTCATTGCTGAGGTAGAACAGGAACCCTAGAGGCAGTGTGGCTCCAGTACCTCTAAGCCCATAGTAAACAAACTCGTTTCAATGTGACTAACTTGCAGAAATATAAAAAGATTAAAAAAAATTTGGAGAGCAGAAAAAACAACTAGGAGAAAGGATGTCTTGAAGGATTTTTTTCTTCTTAAACAAAAAAACTCTTTAAAAAAGAGAGAATGGTATTTGGGTACGTTGAAAAGAGAGTAACCACGCAAGTGTATCTTTTTTTCTCCTTTTTTTTTTTAAAGTATCCAAATAAAAATAGATTTTTTTTTAAAAAAAATGAATAGAGACCATATGGGGGGTAATGAATCAGAGGGCATAAATGGAGGAAATTGGGTAAATGGATGGGAAAATAAACAATAAATCATGGATACCAACTGTGCACGTTTTGATTGACAATACAAGCATTATTAGTCTACATTCTTCAAGACATGAAGAGAGCTAGATAGCACAGTATGGTCAAGTGATTTAATCTCTTGAAGAGCTAGTGAGAGAGTTCCCAATTGTAGATTTATAGGACTAGGCAGTGGTTGCAGTGTCTGGAAAGTAAAGGGAAAGGTCAGGCAGCTAGGCTAGTTGGGCGGCTGGGGAAAGGTTCTACTAAGTTTCACCCATCTATGCCTTCTGGTGGCAGTCTAAGAAAAATTGCTCCAATATGTGAAGTACATCTTGATCTGGTACGAGTTAAAGCAGGTTTGGCATTTACCCCTACTGATAGACCATATATTATCTTCTACTCTCTATGTGTCATGACATTCTTGGTTAAGCTTTGTTTGGTTGCACATGAAAATAGGGAAGAAAGGGGCAGTTTGAATTCATAAAAACACAATGCATGTGCTGCATTTTATTGCTTCTGACAAACACAAACTAATATGACTTCTTACTTTTGAATCTTTTTTTTTTTTTTGGGTCAGGTTAAGTATATAGGTTACGGAGTCCTTGTGTGAGATATTTAGCATTCTTGTCAACATATGACTTCTCCAACCTAACAAAAGAATGGGGCTTCCCTGAATTTTCCATTAATTGCGAAATCTCTCCTTTTCTTAAATCTAAGAAAAAAGATAAATCGAAGAAAACAAATCTAAATGCTGGCTGTAAGGGTTCAACTACGTTACCAGATCAACTTTATGCACCTCAAAAGGTCATTGTGTTTACACTGATCTTTGGATTTGAATATGAATGGTTGAAACTATGGTGTCATATAAAGTAATTATCTGATTAGTAAAGATTTATTATTAACGTAGTGACATAAAAAAGATACAGAAATATACATGCAGTGAAAAAAAAGAGAATCTGCTTGCATCATAGAGAACAGAACCACCACTACAACAAATAAAAGCTTTAATGATAGTTAAAAATGACTTTTAATGACAGTTGTGAAACTATCATCTTTGTTCATGTCATTAAAGGGAAGAGGTTTTAATGATAGTTATTGAACTGTCATTAAAAACATTACATTTTAATGACAGTTCCAATAGAACTGTCGTTAAAGGAGAGCCCTTTCAATGATAGTTCTATTGGAGCTGTCCTTAAAGGGGGACTTTTAATGACAATTATTATAAAACTGTCATCAAAAAGTCATTAAAAGTATTTTTTGTATTTATTTCAAAATAAATATAGAATTTATATATTCAAATTATCCAAAACCTGCATATATAAAATTTTTCATCTCTTTCACATCAATCATATACATCAATATAATTCTTCACAATATGCAATCAGAATTTTTTTGTTATACATTTCAATACAATTCTCACAGAGATCATCATTACTTCTTTCATGTTTAAAAATACTCAAAATAATCTAATCCAAAATAGTAGTAAGAGACAAATAAAACAAAAGAAAAAAATTTGATGTCGTAATTGAATGCTATATGTATAATACATAAGTCAAAATATTACACAATCCTAAAATTTCAACTATATAAATTCAATAATATTCATGTGTACAAAAATCTTCAAGGTTCAACTTTCTAATATGACACTCTAAAGAAATTATCCAACCTCCTTTCTAACTTCATCAATATTTGATTGGATGTAAGCATCTATGTCTACTAACTATATTTAAAAAAAAAGGTTAGTCTAATTAAAATTTTTAATAAGCACATCAATTAATTACTTAAGTATTTACATAAGCAAATGCTTAAAAACTTACCATTTTTGAATATGGAATATTTCTATCACGTCTATCAATGATGTCCCTTAAAAATTTCATAATATAATATCCACACTCAGTATTTGAAGGCTAATGTGGACACTACATTAAGAATTTTTAATTATTATATTCTATAAAATAAATAAAACTAATATCACATATAGGTTTAAATATACATATCTTAGCAAAAATACTCCTAGGCATGCGCATATTGCTTGATTCTTTGAAAACTTGGAATAATTTAAAAGAGCTGCCAATAGAAAATAATTATATTCTTAAAAGCAAGAAAAAATACATACTAACATAAATGAAAATATTTTCACTTACGTAGACATAAGTTGATCTAGTTCTTAACGAGAACCATGGTTCAAAGGATCAAAAATATTGTACACAAAATTACGAGGCTCGACAACCACCAACAGCTAGTGTTGCCTACATTATGAAAAATAAACGTTAAAAATATTGTGAACAAAACTATTAATAATTTTAACTAGTGTTATAACTTACCTCAAGTTATAAGAAAATATCACTACTCCTCTGTCATATGGATCTATCATTCTATTGGTTAGGTGACGAGCTTGGGTGTTTATACTTATACACATTCCATATGACAATATTGACGGATCAACAAATACAAAATACTTCCCTAAGCCAAGTGCAGCTAAATCTGTATAAAGTTTACTGAAATAATAAAGAGTAAGAAAAATATAAATATGATGTAGCCAAACAATAATGACCAAATAAAAATTCAAAAGACATATGTACACAATGTAACCCTGAATAATGGTGACACTTAGCTCTTCCATGTGACAAAATTGCATGATATCTTCTCGAGCCACAAGTACAAGTCCATTAGAAGCAAAAACTTCAGTAAAAAGTATGTGTATTGCTTCATCAGGTGCCATCTCCTTATTTACATAATTATACATCTTTTGTAATCATAGTGGTAGCCTAACAAAAGATACTTATTACGATGATTGTGGTTTTGTCAATGTTGGTGATCTCTTAACTGGCAACTTATCTTACTTTATAGTCGATAGCTGAAAAAATTTTGCAAACTTAATTGACATTAAATTAATTATCATCTAATTAATTATTATATAAGCATCTAACTAGCTAGTAACTTAATTGATTAAGATTTAAATAACATTTAATGGTTTATATTACAAGCATATAATTAATTAATTATCTATTTAAAATTTAACTAAATATATTAATTCATGTTAACAATAAAATCAATATAATTAAATTTGACAAAATATATCAATTAATCTTACCTAAAAAAATTAATTCAAACATAAATACATCTACACCTAATATATAATTAATTTATCAAAATATAAATTTATCTAATTAACATTTACTTAATTTATCAATTAATCTAAAAATCTAAATAATTATGAAATAGTAAATGTATCAATATATACCCATTCATACCAAATATGTTCATCAAAATATACTAATAAACGAAGTCAAATTTCATCAATTAATAATAATTCACCAAACACACTTAATAAAAAAATTCTTAAAATAATATACATCCTCAATACATTTTTTAAACCAAATTGAATCAAAATTATGAAACTTAAATTTCATAAAAAAATTTCAAATCTATACCCAAATACTTACATATGTTTGAATGCCAAAGATGAACGAACGAAGGGGGAAGGTGCGATTGCACTTGTGAAGATTGAGACAAATGAGAGAGAAAGAAGCTAGGAAAGAGGCAATGTCATTGCCAGTAGTTGGCCTAGCTGCTTTCGGACGAAGGGCCAAGAGGAAAAGGTTGAAAAAGAGGCAGTGCCGTTGCTAAGCCAGCAACTGGTCTAGCTGCTTTTGGACAGAACTACTACGATTGCCAGTAGCTACCCTAACTGCTTCTGGATGGAGAACAAAGAGGAGATGGCCAGAGAAAGGCAGTGCGGCTGTGCAACTGATTTAACTACTTTTGGACAGTCTGCAAAGAGGAGAATCCTAACTTAGAGAGTAAAAATTATGCAGAAGGCTATGACAGGCTCTAGAGGTCTTTGGAGATGAATTTGGGATCCCAACCTTAAAAGCAAGATAGTATAGTCTTTAATGTCAGTTATTCTAGAACTGGTGTTAAAGGCCATTGACTTCAATGCCAGTTCTGGCTAACTGGCATCGAAGGCTAGAGAATTTGAAATCTTCACTTTTTGTCTGATATGTATGTGTAAGAGAATTTAAAATTATTATCACTCCATGTTCATGGCCACTGCTACTGTCAGTAGTAGCAATAGACAATTTTCCACAGATTTTCAGCAGCAACGACTATTTTTGCTGTTGTAGGAAGCCATTGCTGCTGAAAGTTTGTGAAAAACTGTGTGTTCTTCTAGATTTTTATTCATCTTGCATGGTAGTTTAAATAGAGCACTTTGTTGAAAGTCCTGAATTAATTTTTGATGTCTTGGTAGCAAGGAAAGCGCTGGGTTTTGAGACTTTTGGTTACTTTCTGCATTTCTCTCGGTGACAAGATGAAGAACACACAGTTTATTGCATCATTTCTTAAACATAATAACTCATGCCATGAACGAAAATTCTATTTTCTATTACAGAAATCAGTATACTGGAGTTCAAGCCATCGATAGTTACAACAGCAGCTCTGCTCTCAGCTTCTCATGAGCTATTCCCTCTGTAGTTTCCTTCTTTCAAAGCTTCAGTATTATCTTATCATTACGTAAAACAAGTAAGCTTCATTAACAAAGTCTTCATTTATTTTGGGTATTCTTTTGGTTTGATATCAATGGAGTTGTTTGGTTTAGGATAATCTATTTAGATGCTTTAATGCAATGTAAGAGATGGTGGAGATGGAGGAGTACGAGTTAGTATTAGATACAATGTCGAGTACTAGGACTCCATTGAGCATGCTGGAGTGGCACTATAGTAAATCAGAGAGCGAGAGCAGCACCACCAATACCACCACCATCTTGACCAGAACAGCTAGTGTGATTCCAAAAAAGAAAGAGATCAAGCGACAGAGAATCAATGACTACTGCTTCTTGCAGTATCGACAGCTGCTCAATATTGATTCCAATGTCTTATTTACAGAGAAAAGAGTAAATCAAACACATTGTTGCCAGAAGAAAGCCTCAAAACTTCCATACTGTCTCTCTCTCCCCTTATGCTCAAAACTTCCATGCTGTCTCTCTCTCCCCTTTTTGTCCTTAAGTCTCCCATTTAAGATTTATCAAGCTCAACTATAAGAACATATTAAATTCTAAATATAGTGGCTGCAAGATTTTTTTTCAACCAAGATAAGTCTTTATTGTTCTACTCTAAATTGATAAAAAGTTAGCTTGTATTAAGGAATTGCTCCATCTTCTGAGGTGCAAACA